>JAJGQC010000760.1:0-182849 GCA_021014325.1 Plazaster borealis | reverse complement strand
GTGGTTTGTGTATGGTGCGGGCAGAAGGCACACTTGCTTTTCTGTGTGCTTTCTGCCTCCCTCTCTTGTATTCCTTTCCACTTGACTGCTTTTGTCACACCAGTTTACTCGTTTATAAAATGTATGTTGCCCTGTCATTTAGCCTTTCGAAAACAACTCTGCTTGAGTCGAAACGCCAGGCCATTAACTCTTTTAGTGCCAAGGTCATACATGTACGATCTGTATTAAGTTCTCCGAAAGTGCCAATATCGAACATGTACGATCTATATTATGTACTCAAAAAGTGTCATCAATCATACATGTACGACCCATAATATACATGTTATCACAAGAGAGCATTATCACTTTAACGTATTATACAATTTCGTACATAAAAGAGTTAACTATTTATAAAGAAAACTAAATACTTCAAAAAACACTCATCCTCCATTCTTTTAAATATACGTACCTCACAAGATTGACCTGTAAAACCTAGCGGACACTCACACTTCTCCACAAGGAAGGCTTCGTCTCTGCCGTTGTTCTCTGGTTGAGCTCCATCAAGGTAAACGTTTGAAAGACTAAGAGGGGAAAGATCGTTTCAAACGTAAATTCAAAATGAAAATCGCATCCCCTTAAGGTGATCCCTCCCCTGCCGCTTCCCAGGTTGTAATGTAAACTTGGGTGGGATCCCTGGCTATACGACAGTTACAGGTTAGATGGTTTCTAATTGGCAACCTCCAAACAAAGATATTGACAAAATAGGGAGACTGCTAACATCATGGCTAGATAGCGCCGGTGGTAGAGTGCCGGCACGTTAATCCGGATGTCGCAACTTCAAAATCCTGCTCTAGTCAATCTTCTTCTTTGTTCAACCCATAATTAATTTAAAGAAAAATGGCAGTTGAATTCTGATCAGTGATCAGTGAGTGTTATTGTCGAGCAGTCTAAAGCACCAGATGTTTAGTGGCTTAACCATTACAAAGTGGGTTCAAACCTGGCTGATTGGTCATTGCACGCACTTTAAACCATAATTGCTTCTCTTCGCAGGGTAAAGGATACCTGTAGGTATAATCCGAGAGTAAGCAAAAACATATTTAAAAATTTGAAAAGAAGGCTTCTATTAGAATATCATTATCATCAATTGTCACATGTTTGTTTGATTTTAGGACATGACACGACTAAAGCGCCAGCACTAATGATGTCACTTCTGCTCCAAATACCAAAATGTCAGACAAACTTTCCACCATTCTGCCCGATCACAACATCTGACCTTGAACCGCGGTAGTACAGTACACATAAGTAAACATAAAACATGACAATTGCTTGAACCTGTAGCGCATGCGTACGTCAGTGAATTTTGTCAGGTTGTCTGCAGATCGGGGTACTGCGTGGACGCCACCATATTGAGGTTCTATTTTTAAGCATTAATCACGGGACACCTATTACATTTCTCTAGCACTCTGTCACTTGTCAGTAAGTAAAGTCTGTTTCGAGGCCAATATGGCTTCACCAGGCCGATAAGTTTTATATCCGGTTTCCTTGGCATTAAACAAACTGAGAATATTTCTGTTCCCACTGGACAGGATGCTGCCAGTCCATCAGAGGTTACTCCCCAGCTCTCGCCAGTACCTATTTGTACTCCTGGTGAAGAGAAGCAAAAATGGGTAAGTGTCTTGCTTAATGAGGACACAAGTGCATGACCAGGGACTTGAACCAACACTCTGCTGATCAGAAACACCAGAGCTTGAGTCCAGTGCTCTTATCTCACTCGGCCACGACACAGCGTACTTCACTTGCAGAGTGTCCCATAAATACCTTGTATCAGTGTTGGTGTTGCTATGAAGCTCTGATCAGAAAGCTTCTGGATGTTTCTGCACAGTGCCATCATTATTTCCATCCTGGTTGCTGGAGTCATTTGGGTTCCTTCCTCTCTTATCCAACCATCCTATTCATGAATTTAGAAACATTTTTTTGCCAAGTAAACCCCAACAATTCAAAAACAACATATTTTAACATTCTTTTATTTAATTGATTTAATAATTGGATTGGGGATAGAGAAGATTTGTTCCAGGCTTACACAAAGAACTTTTTTCACGCCTTAACAAAAAAGGCCAGAAGCAATAAAATGACTTCCTGACCAATTTTTATGTATTTTATTTCATTTTAACGCCTCGGAAATTGTGTGCATTATTACATGTGGGCTTGTAAAACTTGCATGAGCAAACCCCAACATTTTGGTTGACTCGTCAGACATGCCGAGTGAAACAAAAACCTCAGAGAAACCCCTGTAAAGCATTTCTGTTACAATTTCTGTCGCTAGATTTACCCACCCAAAGACATGTTTTCCCATTTCTCCAATGCAAGGGAAATTTAACCTTCCTATAATGTTTTATGAATAGTAGAAACCCAATCAAACTTTTCCACTGAGTTTTCTTGAAACACATTTTTGCATATTAATTGTTTCACAGCCCTTTCGCTGGATGCTTTTCAATAAGTCTTTCTGTCGGGCACACAACCGCGATATTTACTTTGGCAAATCCCCAGAGATAAACTTCCTCCTTGCACTTCTCTCAGCTTCCGATAAATGTTGGAACCAAACTTTGTAATCTTAGCATAAGCTGATTGGGTGAACTTACTGATTGTAGGGTGTCATGAGGCCGAGTGGTTTAGAGCATCAAATTCAAGTTCCAATAGTTAAATAAATTGGGGTATGGAGTTGAATCCCGGTCATGACACTTGTATCCTTGAGCGACAGATACTTCACTATAATTTTCTCATCACCCAGGGGTATAAATGGGTACCTGTGAGGGTAGAGATTGATATTGTGTTTGAAAAGCCTTCAGAGCGCCACGGCAGCTCCAGGCTGTATACTCCTAAGGGAGCTGAGAAAGATTAAGGAATGTTATTGGCCCAATGACAAGGAGGCATCCTAATGTAAAGCGCATTGCTACGTTATTGTAAAATGCGCTATATAAGAGCTAGTTATTATTATTATTGTTATTCTCATCAACTTCCAATAAATGTTGGAACCAAACTTTGTCATGTGAGCATAGCTGATTGGGTAAACATTTTATACACGGAAACACAACTTGTTTTGTATAGATAACTCACCTCCTGACAATTCTGTGGGCTGACTCTGTTGGTGTGATTCTTCCATGCTCCGCCCGACTGCGTAATTCAACCTCATTCCGTTTCCCTCTATGATGATGTCAGGGGTGAGATCTGCCGTTGCGATTGGTCGGCCACCAGGGCATTGAACCCGGAAATTAACGATATTCCAAAACACCTCCATAGCTTGGTCAGCTGCAGGGAGAGACAAATGTATTTTCACACTGGACAAAACATTTTTATTTGGGTGAGAAAGCAAGGTAATTAATTAATTTGTGGCAAAATTCTCCTTTTTAATTTTTTTTAAATTTTATTATTGGTTTTTTTATTTATTTTTTTAAGTTTTTTCTTAAGTTTTTTTTAAAGGTTTTTGTATTTTGTTTTTGGGTTGTTTTTTTTTTTGAGGGGTTATAACAAAGTGATTAGGATTACTAATGTGACACTCCCCCTTGGAATAGGAGATATATCAACGTGGTCAAGTGGTTAGACTGCAGGACTTGCAATCAAAAGGTTTGCGGAGTTCGAATCAGAATGCCAAGCTAACTTGGCTGATTTCACAACGACTAGAATAAGTATTGTTGTGCCCTAGTTACTGAATCATAATTTATTGATTTATGCAATTCATAATCATAGACGTTAAACCAATGTTTGTATGAAAGAGATTGGCTGTTGCCAGCTTGGTGTTTATATCCCCTTGTGGGAGCTTTGCCAGGTTCCGGCAATGGGAAGGCCATCTAAACAAACAGAACAAACAAACAAAAATACCTTATTTCCTAGGGTGCATCAGGCAGGACCCAGTAGTACTCTCCGTTTGGTAGTCTACGGTTCATATCCAACACAGTCACCTCATCTGTGCTGGGGTTGACTTGAACGAGGCTGTCGTCTACAGTGGTGATTGACCCATCAAGCGGGACCGGGAACCGAGCTGGGTTCCTTGGGAATCGGCGTTACCGAAGACAAGTGCGGTCTCGGCATTGAAAAACAAAAACATTACTTTGACTCTTTCTGATTAAAACAATGGATGTTGCCTGCCTGTAAATGGAGGGGCTCATGCCAACAAATTATTCATAAATTTGAATATGCATCAGATCATTCACTGAATTTCTGAAGTCGGCATATCTAAATCCCTCTCAGTACCTGCTGTTTTGATGATGCACATTTTAACTAATAAGTAATGCAATGTGACAAATATTTATGTAATTAACACCAAATCATTTTATGACTTTGCACATGACTTTGCACTGATTTAAAAGAAAAGGAAAATCACACCTTGATGTGGCGGGAACTGTATGTTAAATTTTCAAGACATGAATCAATGTATTATTCAGTGTTGTGTGCTTGCTTGAGGTTACACTTTATGTTATCATTGACTTGATCTTTCATACTAAATAATTATTCATATTATGTATTCCTTATTAATCACTGAATTATTCAGTACTCTGTGCCTCAATGAGTTAAAAACACTTTAAGTTAACCTCGATCTCATATTGTAAACTAATGAATTATTCATATTATTATCTATTCAAGTTATTAATCACTGAATTATTCATGTACCTGCGTGCGGTAGTAACCACTCCCAGTACACCTTGATGTGATGTCAAAGCAGAAGCATTCAATGCAGTCCTCAGGAAGCTGAGCTCCATTGTTGAACACATTACCAGTGCATATGCCCTCAGGTGCTGTAGGTTATCAAATAAATGAATATTCATGAGCTTCATTCCAAGGATGATAAGGCTGCGGTCAGTGTTTTTAAGATCACAAAAATATTTTTTTAATGGAAGACCTCAGGTCTACATTTGTTTGGGGGTGAGGGTTTCAAGCGGAATTTGTAGGGGAGGAGCAGTAAATGAACCTGAGCCTATCTGCTCTTCCTGTTATTGGAACATATCAACACTTGACCTCCGTATCGAGTTCCTTGTAAAACAATTAAAATTTTGCCCAACTGACAGTCATGTTGTCATTAAACCTATGTAATAGATGCACACATTCAGGCGTTATTGGCAAACCAACAAGAAACCAAAGAGTAACACTTGACCTCCGTTTCCGGATCGTTGTGAACAATTCAGAATTTTTACACTGGGAACTTCCCAGGTGTTTAATACAATTCATTGAGTTTATAGACTTTGTGCATCAAAAGAAATACAAAACTACGGTTTGGGCACAATGGGGACTATTTCTTTCTCCTTTGGTGATTGCTTTAGTTCTTTCAAGACAGTCTGAAAGCTCAAGGAGATTTTGAGAAAATCCTGAAATCAGGAAAAATCCTGAGAAATCCACGCCTGAATAAACACAAGAATGAAGCCATTCCCAAAAATAAGTCGACAGAGATGGAGAAAAAAATGTTGTCAGCTTACGGATTACGATGAGTATGGCGTCAGGAATAGCGAAGAGATATCCGATGCTGTTCATCGCTTCACAGGTGTAGGCACCCTGGTCACTCTCCTGGACGTTGTAAATAGTCAGCATACCCCGCCCATTCTCACTCACTGCTCTCGCCTTTAAAATGAAACAGTCATTGTTTAAAGATGCTATAATAATCCTCGGCCAAAATTCATAAGCACAACAAAGTAACTAAGCACAACACAAATATGCTCACCAGAATGAGGTTACCAACCAAAATACCATGTCACATGTACAATCTGTGACTGGTATCCTGCTCAACAGTTTTGCTCAGCAGAAAATTATTAAGTACTTTTTTTCTGCTGCAGCAGCTCTATAGAGTGGGACCTGTGCCCAATTTTATACAGCCTGTAAGCACAAAAAATTGCTAAGCACAGAAAAGATTTGCTTAGCAGAAGCAGGTTACCAGCCAAAATTACATTAAGTTTGCATTGTTGTGACTGGTGCCCCACTCAATATTTGTTAGCAAAAAAACTTGTCAAGCAGTATGTTCTGTAACAGCCTTATGAAATTGGGCCCTGGTCATAACTTGTTTGTCAAAAACTTTTTCATCAAATGATTATTTCTATTCACCTTTGTGGGTCTGGTAATGGACCCCAGTTGAAACGCCATGAAATGAGGAACGGATTGCCAAGAGCAATGCAAGTGATGACTACCGTTGCACCCACGGTTACCGTCACCGGGAACCGAGGCGATTAGTCACCTCGGGCTTGGCTGGGGAAAAAATAACAATGCAAACAAAAATGAGTAGCATGTGTATGTAAAGACAGTTGAAGTCAGTTTCATAAACCCAAGGGTGGACTAGTCATGAAACATGTTGGAATTATTTGGACACATCTGGAAATGTAGACTAGTACTAGTATGAGACATTCCTACAGGACTTAGTCAGAACATGCCAACACATTTTAATATTTCCATTGTCTTGGCATGTCGTTGCCATGCAGTCAGCGCACATGACTCTGGTGTTTCTGATCGGAAGAATGTGGGTTCGAGTCAGTCATGGCACTTGTGCCCTTGAGCAAAAACTTTACTATAATTGCTTTGTCCTTCGGATGGGACATTAAGCTGTAGGTCCTGTCACTAGGATTGGTAGTGCACAAAAAGAACCAGAACACTTATCATGGAAGAAGTAGGAGCTAGCCCCGGTGTTTCTAGTTTACATAGCAGCACCTATGTTTACAGGTTTCCTCACGCTTTGAGCTACCGTGATTAAATTCACTTTTGAGGAATCCATGGTTTCATTACCAGAAATGTACAATAATAGTTTTCTACAAACCAGGACATAAAAACTTAATTTTTATATTCCTTGGAGGGTAACTTACAACATCAATCTCGTCGGAGCAGTCGCCATGATCAAAGTCTTTGTCACACTGGTAAGCTTTAGGATGCACTGGGTAGTCGCTGTGTTCAAGCACTGGAACTCAGTAGAGGCGCACGGGAACCAGGCAAGGCGACCGCTGTTGATTAACCATAGGGAGAATTGTGACTAAGCACAGAAAACTCTTGCTTATGAAAAATAGGTTACCAGCCAAAATACCATAGTTACCATTGCTGTGACTGGTACCCCACTCATTTCTTGCTTAGCAAAACAATTTGCTCAGCAGAATTTTCTGCTCAACAGCTTTATGAAATTGGGCCCTGTGCTTGTTGCAATTCAACAAGTTATATTGCTTTTCTTTTTCTATTGTGTAAAAAAGTAAACAAAGAAGATTTTGTGGAAAAATTAACTTACGGCAGTTCCGTTCTTCGCTTCCATCCTCGCAGTCATAAATCACCATCACATACCCAGATCTTCTGGATGCAGAACCCACTGGACAGCGGTGCTCATTGGGTTCACAGCCAGCGGTTGCTGTGGGGGGATAATGGGTGTTGGGTGGGTTAGGGTGAAAAAATACCCAGAAAAAACAGTTACCGGTACAGGGGTGTTCATGTAGGGTGTATCAGGAATATCAAAGCTGCCAACATTTGCATCTCAGGGAGATTTTGTACAACAATCAGGGAGATATTTGGCATTACATTCAACATAATGGGGAACAATTTTCCACAATCAGGGAGATTTTTTAATTTGTTCATCAGCAGAGCATGGAAATATTAGTGGGGGGCTCCAGGAAATTTTCTGCAGAATCAGGAAGAGTTGGCAACTCTGGATTATCAGTGTCAGACTGTGCTCTATCTGATGCACCATACAAAAATCTTGGTCCAACCACTTGTTTATATTCCTAGTAGCAGAGAAGCAATTTCAGATTATTAGAGTTACACTAATGGCAGTTAAATTTGCCTGCCCCATCAACACAATTCAGGAATACTATTTGAGTTACAAGTGAAGGGAAATATGGCACTCTAGAAAATGAAAACTTACTACTCCTGAATTAATTTGACCCATTGTAGTAAGTGAAGTAAGTACACTTTAATAGAAATGTGGGGTTTTTGGGGGGAGTTAATATGACACATAAAGGCACTCAATACTTCAGGTTCCTATTCTATTTACATTCCTAGAAGAAGGGAAGCAATATATGGTTGTGGCTCTAGAGTAAAAACAACTGCTGCACTTCATCCATTGACTTCCTCAAACTCAATTCTCTAAATCATTTTATGCTCCTGGTCGTGAGGAAGCAATATAAGGTTTACAGCTTGTTACACAATAACAACTTACAGCAACTGGATTCATCCGATCCATCATCACAATCCAGTGCGCCATCACAGCGATCGACAATGGTATACACTGACCGTTCCTGCACGTGGCTTGGTCCTGGTTACATTGACCGGATGACAAAGTTGTGGTCTGATCTGGTGCCGTGGTTGGGGGGGATGGGAGAAGAGCTGGTAAAAAATACAAAAACCATACATGAATTATGACAGTGCAGATATTTTTACGACCGCAGCTTTTGATACTTTAAGAAGGCAAAACGTTGATGTTTAATAATGTTTGACATGACAAAAAACATTGTTTTAAAAATGTATTCCTTTTGGTTGTGAAGCCAAGGATTCTCATAAAAGTGAACTTAAATACTATACTAGCCGAGTACCCCATGGTGAGAAGACAAGGAAGGAAGTTTCAGTTTTAGATGTGGGAGGAAAACCCCACAAAATTATTCCAGGGTAAACTCATGCAATCAGGTAAACTGAAAACCCAATCCACATAATGCCCCGTGGGTCGAACTGGGGTTCTAGAGGTGGAAGGCAAGGAAAGAAACCACTATGCCAACCCAACCGCTTGAGATGCATCGTTAATACTACAGAATGGAATACTGCCAAAAAAATTGTATTTATTTTTCATCTTCATTCTTTTTCTCTAACAAACCAAGAAAAAAATAATCAAATATCATGAATAAAAACATTTAAGTTACTAAACTGTAAATTTGAACAAATTTGAAAAATGTTCTCTTCCAAAAATATGTTCTGCCATTCCATAAAATAAATAAACATATACATATTTGGAAAGAAATAAACACACATGTCAAGCACTAGCAGTAGGCGTTTCTGTAAATAATTAATGTGAACAAAATGGTGATTTAAAATAAAATGAGATAAGGTTAATAATCATGAACAAACAAAGCTCCCTCAAGAAAGCGACAAGATGAACATTCCAGTATAAATTGCTGATCCTGGTGGTAAGTCATTATGTCACATGGGCCTGAGCACGCGTTTGCCTTGCCCCATCAAACTTTTCGCTACTTCCGCTTGTGTACTTAACACTAGCACAGAAATTCAGCGCTTGCCTTGTAAGCGAAGAATGGTGATCGCAAGCGCAGAATTTAAAGTAAGCAGAGCCATGAAATTTAGCCCTCGACATGCAAGTGAACATTTTAAATCCTGTAAATGCATTTTCTATGGCTTCCGGTAATCGCTAGATGGAGCCAGTTTGCGTGAAGTTGGGGGATAAAGCCCTGTTCATACTTCCTCACGAATGCTTCATCATGACCGGAATTTTCTTGCATCACAATTGAAAGAGCAGCGCGTGCCCCGATAATTGCGGCACCAAAATTCGCATCGCATTCGCATTTGCAGGAAGTATGAACTTGAACAAGCTGGCCTACAGTGGAATTCGTCATACTTACCAACAGAATTGTCCTGTGGTCAACAAACATGCATAGTTAATAGTTACATGATTCAATCAATAACAAGAAAAGCCAGTTTTAAGATTGGAGGAAATGAAAACAAATTAAATCAAATTAAAATGTTCCTTTGTCACCTGCAGAAAGTTAAAAGAAATTGATTAAGAATTGTTGTTAACAAGAAATTAATCCGAAAGAATCATGCAAACACCAAGCATGTTACTGGAATGGGGTTTTTCAGAGAAATTATTTTGATTATTTAAGTAAGAAAAGGAAAGATGGAAGAAGCATTATGCAAAATTACTGTTACAAATGGATAAATATAACCAACTATTTTAAAAGGCACATTTACAACGATTAAACAGTTGTTCTTAAACAAAATGTTGTGGGACAAGTAGCATGTACAAGGGTATCTGACAACACAAAATGGAACAAAAATAAAATTACCATGCCCAAGTTTAACAAATTAATAAACCTACAGTTAAAAATTCATATAATTTTGAATTCCTTTTAAAGACTGAAAAAACAAAACCATTATTTCTCTGTTGGCATTTTGTTAGTATACCATCCTGAAATTTGCCAGTATATGGCAAATATGCTATGTGCATTGGTAAAAAATTGTATGTTTCAGCTTGTTTTTAAATCTTTTGTCTTTTACCCATACACTGATGTGTGTTATACACTGTATTCTCAGTACTTTTCCCGAGGTCTTGTTAAAAAAATCATCCACAGGCATATTACTCGGGTAGGAATCGAACCCAAAAACTTTGAAATTCTAGAGCAGATGTCTTACCATTAGACCATCGAGCTTGCCCAGTGGCTAGAAGCAGTTTGAACCTATATTTCGGCAGTGAGTACCATAATGAATATATGTTAAAACTTGCATCAAGGGATAAAGAAGATTAACTGCGTTCTAGTTTTAAAAGACATATAAACCTGAAATGAAGAACCTTCGGATGAACATGTGCTACAACTGAAAATGATTGTGAAGCTAAAGATAGACTTGTCTGTAAGTAGTTACAAAACCTTGCTGAAATGCAGGAACCGACCAAGTGAAAACCTGATGTTTGACACATCACTTTTTATGCAGGAAGACCTCTGAAAACGATATCATTCACAACACCTACTTTAGTTCCCCAAGAGTGCAGGTCTGTATGTCGTTATGAAATCACAGGAGAATTTTATGTGTAACACCAAGACATTTTCAGGGCCAGCGAATCTGTTCTCCCATGTGGACCTCCTCCTCGCACAGTTCCCCGTCTCTTGCGTCTTGTCCCAAAAAAAGTCGACAATCATCTCTCCATCTTCTCCTTTCATCTGCCTTCCCAAATTCCAGGCCAAGACTCTGCGATGCATTTTTAACATTTGCAATATTCATTTGATCAAATGGCAGACAACCTTTCCCCTCCAAAGAGTGCCTTTCCTCTAGCTTTTCCTCGGTTAAACTGTTACTGGGCTTCCTGGCTCGGAAAAAGGTCCTGTAAAAGTTCAGTGGAGGCTGAGGATCGCACCAACCTAAAGATTGACCACTATTCCTGTCAAAAGTCATCAGGAAGTTCCCCTGATAGCGATAGATATACTGATAACAGTTATTTGTCTGCCAATTGACAATCATTCTTGTCTATCAAAACATTGTCTAGTCTAGGACTTCCTGTTCATGAGCAGCGATTAGTGCATCCAAAATAAAAACACAAATGCATCTCTCTACAAAGTGACCTTAATGCAGTGGCAGGAGACTGGACAACACTGGTAATGAGTTTCGAGACAGGAAGTCATGATCACTCCTTTCTTTAATAAAAAACCCAACAAAAAAACCAACCCCAATCCTTACCCAATCTCCATCATTCCAATTGTCACTTTTAATGATCGATTTACCAAAAGCCAAATACCAGTACAATAACTGAAGACCGGAAAACTGGAACATTTTTGTTCCAGTGCTCTGGCTTGTAAGTTCATTGTTCCCAACATAGTAAAGTAAACCACTGCCTGCACAATTGTTTTACTCGACTTCTAAAACAAAGTTCCATGCAAATGACAATGTTGAAAAACCTGTAGGATAGAGGCCAGTGAAAAAAGTGACAGAACAATTGAAACAACAAGCTAATTTGCTTAGTCGCCTTAATCGTTATAAGAACAGAAGCTTTTTATGCTGTTTTTCTTAAAGCTCTTCAAGATACAATAACAAAACAAAACCAGAGTGGCTGCTGTACCACGTTTTATCAGAATGAAAAATAAAATACACTCCTGACACTTTGTAGCCTGAATTTTTACACATAACATCCATGAATCTTTTGGTTACCAAGGCAGTGATAAGGTCATGACCTCATGAACTGCACGTTTTGAAAACATTCATCAATAACGTAGAGCAAACATGTCATTCAACTTTCCTGCTCAAGAACAACCTGGGAATGTTTCTGGAATGCATGAAGAACTTTTAGAGTTTAAGGTTTTCATTTCTAATGTCAGAATCATAAAATGAATATTTATTTGCTCTGGTTGAAGAGAGGCTCAAGGTCAAACTGAGTTTTTGTGATGCACTCATTTTCCAATAGTAGAGTCCTCATGAAAGTGGAGTTAAAAGTTAGAAGTCTCTAACCTCGCATTAAAACATCACTTTATTTGATACTCTTTCAGAGCAAAATTTTACAATGATGTCATCAGACAGCAAAAACAAATGAGTCTGTACATTCCAAAGAGGAACTTTTGCGCCAGTAAAAAGGTCAAACTCAATGCCCTTTGGATTGAATATCATCAAAATTCAGGAATGAACTATAACTACAACTAGTTCCCTGCACAAAAATGTACAGACTGTATAATTTGAAATGTGGCCTTTACAAAAGTTTTTGGATTTTGAGTTGACAACAAATTGCACTTGAAGAATATCAAACACAGTGGCATTTACACCATTTAACTTGAGTTTAGAGACTTGAAATTGTTGTGTTTTTCATTTTATGAGGAGTCTATCTATGAGTAAATGAGTGCATCATAAAACTGACGTTGACCCTACAGCCCCTCTTTAAGGACTTTTGAGAGATGTTGGGCTCATTAATTGAAACATCCTGTGACCATAAATGAGATCATTTATTGTGCAATGACATTTATGAACTATGTGCAACATGATGACATTTTTAACTGCTGTTCTTGAACTTTTTTATCGTTAACATCCGGCAAGCCAAATGCATGTGACCTAGACCTTTTGGGCTCCCTTTCATGACAATGTTATCACCCCCATCTGGAAATTGTACATCCTAAATGTTCACATAAATTCATTATCCTCTGTTTAATCTTAAATGTATGTGTGGAATTTCTTGAGCAGGGACGTGGATTCCATGCAGAAAATTTTATGATGGTATGTGTAAAGATTCAACTTCAAATTTGCTATTCACGTTCGGCTACATGTACTGGTATGTCCAAGCGAATATAAGTTGGTTTTAATCGCCATGGATTAATTTCATTACTTAAGAAATTTAAGGGGGACCGTGTATTATGTAGCTGGAAATATTTGTACTGACATCAGGAATGCAAACTGATGTTTGTCAAAGAAAACCAAGTACCAGGCACAACCGTGGAACATTTGCTAAACTGCCCTCAACTGGAGCAACCTGCATAGCTGAGGGCCTGTAATTCCACTCGGCTTTGGTTGAGCCGTGGACAGGATAAGCAGAGACTTTGTACTCAAATTTTTTAATTCACAACTGCACAGATGAGAAACTAAACATGAAGAAATCAGCTGATTCAGGGCTCGAATTTGGGGGGCAAATTCACAAGACTACAGGGCTAGCTTGTAACTCAAAATCTTTACTGAATGAAATTAATTTCACAAGACCAGAACCAAAATTAGTTAAACTAGAAACTAAGAAGATCTCATTTGTCTTATGTGTGAGTATACTTGATACTCAACAGAGTTGAATGATATTCATCAGATTCATAGAAACCATTTTCACAAATAATAATAATATCGCAGTTCTTATATAGCGCTTTAGACTCCCGATGGGTGTCTCAAAGCGCTCAGTATTCCTACAAGGTAAGTGGAGTTACGTGTTGAAGTATGAGACCTATTCCTTTGCATAGCACCATGTAATGGTTTACAAGGTGCTGTGGCGCAGTGTGCAGCCAATCAAACCAGGATCACGGGGCAAACCCCTTCTCTTTACTATAAGTGCACAGGTTCTTTCACGTGCATTACACAACACACGCAGGATCTACGGCCAACGTCCCATCCGAAGGAGAGCATGTGGTTAAGTGTCTTGCTTAAGGACGTAAGTGTCACAACTGGGATTCGAACCCACACTCTGCTGATCAGAAACACCAGAGCTTGAGTTCGGTGTTCTTATCCGCTGGGCACACGACACGCCACAAAGATATTACCCTATGAGGTATTATTTTATTATTCAATTGAAAAACACAAGACCGCCGGACTTAAGTCCGGTCGTGAGTTTACTGGCCAGGTCCTAAAATCACTGGCCTCGGGCCTGTGGTTCAGTGTTAATTTCGAGCTCTGCTGATTACCTGAAAAATGACAAACCCGTTTATAAAAATTATGCTTTGGAATGAATACAATATTCATTTGTTTCTTTGAACAGCAACAAGAATGTACCAAATTCTCCTTAAACTTTCTATAACTTTTTCCCTCCCTTCTGATACCTAAACAGCACAACCTTGAAATGTTGGTCAAAATCCCCCCCCCCCCCCCCGACCCCAAAATGTGTTTCTTCTGATGCTTATTATTGAATTTAAAGTGTGTTTATTCAGCAATTTTCTGAACAAAAAAAGTCTGGACTCTTCATAAAACCAAATTGTCCGCCTTTGGTATCATTCCGACCAGCTGGTGTGAGCAATTTTCCATAATGGTTGGATGAAATGAATTTGGCGCCTCGTTATTTAGTCTGGCGTCCTATATCTTAGGGATAACAGAATTTTGTTTGCGACAACCCAGCCATGAAGTTTTCCAAACCTTGGTTGGTAAGTACAACTTGACCTTAACTGAAAAAAATATATCGATAATTGAATACAAATGCTATCAAATGACCCATATCTATGACAAATCAACTGTGCTAGCCAATACAAAAAGTACAGATGAGGCTTCATTAAAAACAAAAAGTTTAAGCGTTTTATTAAAAATTAAAACCTTTGCCAGCAGATACTCAACCTCCACATACAAAATAGTGGTCTATGTTTGTAAACAAATGAAAAAGGTTTAAAGACATGTGTAGTTCATGTAGTTATGACTTTTTAAATGTAAAATTGTTGGGAGGCGGTAGTGCAAAGATCTGAAGCATGATCAAAATTTAGAAAGGTATGTTGAAATGGACTAAGGCATAATATTTTGTCTTTGGGAAAAAGTGGAATTTTTATTGAGTACAAGGGCAGACCTGCAAGTACACATGGTGTACGATTTAGAAGACTTTTCTGGCTATTTAATCACAACTTTTCTGGGTCTTATTCAAGGGCAAAACAATCAGAAATCAGACTCAAGTAGGAAGAATATAATGCCTGAATGGACTTCTTTTAAGACCCCCTTTGAGATTTTAACAGCTTTTTGTTAGATACAATTGAATATTATGCCATGTCGAATCGAATAACTTCGGCCATTTCCACTGGCTGCAACCACAACATTGACTAACAGACATTGTTCAGCGACCCAGCCATAGCCACTGCTAAAGCAATCAATTCAGACATTGCTTTAGTCTACTGCTGCTGCACATGGGAACCAGACACAAAAATAATGGGAGTACCTTTGGGGTCTTTTACAGTCAGGCCCCAAAGGAGTTTACGCTCTCTGGCATGACACAGCTCAAATGACAGTTGAATAACCTAATAAATATAATACAAACCAATAAGTCTCACCCAGAACACTTGAAATAATTTGGTTCGTTCCTCTGTATAGAGACAGATTACCGTGGCGACCTCTTGACAATCAAAGGTCACCCTGCGACCTCTTGAAGGCAAGGTACCTTCTAGATAATTCAATATGATTTTGGTCTGATCAAAGAAAAATTTGCTCTGTAAAGCTGGCCAAGATATACAATATCCTTGATGTAAAACTGTCTTTGCTGTTTCCATTATTATTATTTTCCTCATCTTCAGAAAATAACTAGACTTGATGTGAAGTTTCAAAATTCTTTAAAATCGTTTTTGAAACCTCAGTCTGGTTCAGCAGTTACACAAAGCTGGTAAGTACAAAAATATGTTATGACTGGTACCCTGTAGTTTTCTTTGCGACAAATTTGTTAAGCTAGATTTGGGGCCTAGCAACTTTAAGAAAGCTGAGCCAGAGAGTGGGGCCAATTTCATTAGCATGTTATCAATAAAGTGACTTGTTAACAGTTTACGATTGATGTTAAAAAAAAAAGAATTATGGGGTTTTATTATTTTTATTAATGATGTGTTCAGGTAGATTATTCCAGAGAATAGGTATCAGATAAAGACAGATGTTGAAGTTAAAGAAGAATTCAATATTAACGGTTTGAAAGGAAAATCCTGTAAGATTGCGCAGACTGAAAACAAATCCAGCTGAGTGTTAGGTAGGAAAGGCCCAGAAAAAGGAAAGAGGAAAATACACCACAAATCCCAGACGATTCAAAGAAGTAAGTAAACATAAGTTATTGGGGCCCAATTTCCTTGGCACTGCTCACCACCAGAATTCTGCGCTCACGGCACCCAGCACGTTATTCTACAGTCAGTAAGCGCAGAATTCCATGCTAACAGAGCCATGAAATTGGCCCACCTATTAGTCTTTGTTGAGACAGACTTGTGATTGAAATATTGTGTGAGCATCAGTTCAAGATAAATGTTTGTTTATTTTTGTTATTACATAATCCTTCACCTTTTATTGATTCCAAATCCAAGTTTAAAATTTGTTTCTAATCGGAACAACAGCTGGTGGGAATCTTCAAAAGCCTTTCTCTTAATTGTTTCCAAATTTTGATGGGTTTAGTGTGGACTCGTCACATTCTAAAAGTTTGAGTGCTTCATCTATCCAAGCCTGAAGGGGTTCTATTGGATTTGGAAAGATTGCTAGCCAAACTTCTGAAGAAGAGGAGGAAGGGGGTAGGGTGCCAACAATAAATTAATAGAAGACTTAGATTCGGCACAAGTTTAGTAGAATTTCCAACGTTGTCCATACCTCTGGTGATAATAACACGAAACATGCACGTTGCGCTATTTCCACTGCTGTCAGTGAAAACGTACTTGACCATCGACTCGCCAATTGGAAGACGAGTATGGCGTGTGAGTTCTCCAGACACGCACTGGTGCCCGGTCATTGTCCATTGCGGTGGGTTCCGTCCACACAATGTCAATGTCATTTACGCTGGCTGGGACCGTCTCAAAGATATCCGAAGGGCAAACCTGAATAACTGGCGGTGTAGCGTCTTGCTCTGTCCAAGTTAATAATGGTCAAGATTTTGGGGGGTGATTATAATTTTTCAGATCCTATCGATGAAAGTAAGAACTGTTTTAGGAAGGCTTTTGGATGTAGCTACATTTTGGATGTGTCTTAATTTGATTTCCAGCTTTAAAAGTAATATTTACGTCTGTTAAACTGTTTTATGCAAGGCCAATAGACTGTGCAAGTCTATGAAGTATTCGAATTTCAGAGACTAAGTTAGTCCAAACCACATTAGTGTTTCTTCAAATATTTTAGTTTAACATAGTTTATGGCTCTAAATATTGTATCATAATGTTGGGAAAGTAAAATTATAGTCAAAGAAATATATGAAAGTAAAATAAATTTAACAAATCAATGAAGAAAACCTGAGAATAAGACTTGACCTCTGTTTCCGGTTACTTGTAAACAATTAAGAATTTTGTCCAACTGGCGTTCATGTTATCATTTAACCCACGTAATGGATGCACAAATTCAGGCATGATTGGGAAATGGGGTTATTAAAAAAAATAAGCATCTTCGTCCCAAGTTTTAACTTTGTTTCAATGTTAATTTTAACAAACTATTTGCATTATATGAAAACTGAAACTTATTTATAACAAATTGCTCTGGGTATTTTTATTTTCAAGAATTTTGTATACTAATAGAATCTAAAAAAGATTTGACTTCATGAACAAATATATTAATAATAAATATTACGATTTGTAAAGCGCTGGTATCTAGACAAACTATTCACTGCACTAAGACCTCAGGAAAAATAGTGAACGCCCGATTGAAAAGGTAAGTTTTGAGATGTGATCGGAAGGAAGCAATATCAGGTTGTGTTCTAAGAGTCATTGGCAAATTGTTTCATAAGTGGGGGGGGGGGGGGCTGCAACTGAAAAACTTCTATCTCCATAAGCTTTCATCTGGCAGATATAGTCTTCATTCAAGTTGTTTTCTCAGTTTCGATCTGCGCGAGACTTGCACAGTCTACTCAGCAAATTCTACAAACTTAACAGAGTACATACTAAAGTGTCATTATGGCTTAGAATGGAAGTTTTGCTCATGCTTATGTATTTTTAAAGTTACCAGGATTTGTTGACTACTCAGTTTACGCGATACCGCAGTATGAAATAAATGGTGAAAGTCAGCTAATGATTGCAACCATGAAATGACAGATTAATGTTAGCGCAAAATAACATTGTATTCAAGCAGAATGTGTGTCTCGCCACATATGATTTTTAAAAAATAACTTTTAAAAACAGAGTACCACACAAAGTACCTTCTCTTATCAGCACGAAAAATGAGCAAAGCGGCCACATTTTGGCTGTTATCCGTAAATTCGTACGACTCTAGTGTAGCCAAGCGGAAATGGGGTTCGAGGAGGTGTCACGACTGACAGCACGTACGGGCTGACCGCTATCGTCAAGTGCTGTCGGCTCGTCCCAAGTTGCGGTACCCTGTTGGTCACCAAACCTCGCGTACCCAACCACAGTCTCTGGGCAGCCTGTAATAACTGGTCGTGTGTTGTCGTCATCTACATGTGCATTGTTGTTAAAGGGACAGTAAAATCACATCATCAAAATTTTCACTTTTTTCATACAACATTTCATAAATTAACTTTTGATAAACATTACATCATACTTTACACTAAAGCGGAACTAAAACATGAACAAACAGTTGCTTTGAGTCTGAAGATCATATCAATTTTGATTTCAATTATATGTATTAATTGCTTTGCATCTTCATACAGTCATTATAACAAGATCGCTGGGACTGGCCATTACCTCTTTATAACAGGAGCTGTTACAAGAGAAACACAAAGCAGAAATGAGATTTGGGACTTCAGAATATACTCTTTATAAGCAGAACCTCTTGAAAACAGTGCTCTTTATAACAAGGGTTGACTTTATACTATACAAAAACCGTACACACGCCAAAATACTATATCATATTGAACAAACAAAATTTAAAAAACAAAATCATTCAAAAGCAAAACTGCCTTGCAAATTCTTTTGCAAGACACAGGATACATAACTCCCATATCCTACCTCTTCTTATATCATTGACAAAGCTGCATATTGCCTCATTTCCACTAGTATCTACTAAAAGTACTGGATGGTCGTTGGCCCCAGGGAGAAATACGTATCTGGTTAGTGGGTTTTCCCTATGATTACTGACTGACCACTGTCATCAGTCGCAGTTAGCTCCTCCCATGTAGCGTATGCTTCATTCCTACCGGGAGCTGCTCTCGATGATGTTACTTGGGCATCCGAGAAATGACCGGGAGTGTCGTGTCTCTTTCCTCTGTACCAAAAAGAATCTTAAAGCTCAAGATTTTCTGAAAGGAGTTGCCATTGCAACAAGGGTTAGTATCTAAGCTTCACATATGAAGTGTGGCCCCAAGAACAAAGAAGTCCACATAATGTAAGGACTTAAAAACACCACTATGTGGACTTAACACATGTCCACACACGCAGCTCTGTGTTGCAGTCACTCTGTGGACATTCCTTTGTTCTGTACACTTCAGGAAAATCCTATTCTTCAACACTGTACAAAAACACGTGTGTAAGTCCACATAGTGTTTCAAGTCACTACATTATGTGGACATCTTTTGTTCTCAGGTCCAAACTTTGTATGTAGCGTTAAAACAGTGTTTTTTAAAATGTTGAAGAGTATCTTTTTTCTTAAGTGCACAGAACAAAGGTATGTCCACATAATGTGGGGGTCTTAAAACACTGTGTGTAAGTCCACATAATGTTTTCCTTTTAGTGCACTAAACAAAGGAATGTCCACAGAGTGTATGCAGCACAAAGCTGTGTGGCATCAGCTGGTAGATTAACCAAAAATAAACCAAAATGTATGAAAAAACTTCAAAATCTGTGATACGTATATAAACTTAATGCCACAGAATGAACCCTGCAATATTTGATAGCCATGTTAGCTTTTACTGCAAAGAAAGGCGGAGAAAAATATCCACTCAAAAAAAGAAAGGCAAATAAACGTTGGGGTAGAAGCAGGCGTTATATGTTCACCGACATCGAACTTGGCTGTAATTGCCAAGTTAGGCAAAGGCAAATGGGAAGGAAAGAAAATCAGTGAAGAACTGAAGGCATTTTTAAATTTATTTTTTGAATACGCCCTGAAGATAAATGACCATAATGATGGGGTTGATGATAATGACGATAGAAAGTTCAGAACCGAAGCGTCTGCTGCTGATTATGATAATAACAACACTGATTAAGATGATTTATAAAGATTATAAACAAAAATAATCACAATGTACACTTAATAAATAAATAAAACCACCTAAACATAAATGAGTTAATGTATAGTGTTAAGAAATAATACATTTGTACCTGCAAAATAACATTACACCATCCAATGGAAAACAACGAAAATATTACAACAAAAGACCACTGTTTAGCTTAGTATGGTAGAAACAGTACATAAGTTTCTTTTATAAAATGCAATGTTACGCAACTAAAAGCTACAAAAACTAAGAGACCCACTTGAGAGAGTGGTTGCAGGTCTTCCGACAACACAACAAACATTATTTTGAAACAACAACCACGGCCAGTTTGAAAATCTAAACCACTGGTAATTTCTTTGACTCGACATTCCAGTTCTCGAAATGGCCTCTATCTTGAGCCAGGTCCAGTCATGAGATTGGGAGTACAGAACCTATTTTATTATTATTATTATTTTTATATCTTAGACTTGCAAACCAGTCACCTCATTCCCAATCTATTATTTCTACATGGTCAGTGGCCTCCACCTCACAAAAGCAAACATCCACAACACTGACAGCAAACCAACGCCCAAGTTCACCAAAGTATACCTCTTTGTATAACAACCATAAAAAGAGCACACGGCTTCATTCCGGCCGTATCGGTGAAATAATAGGTAACATCGGTTGAGCCAACAGGAAATAGACTGGACGATGTGTGAGTTCGGCCAACTCTAACCGGTTCTCCGCCATCGTCTGCTGCTGTGGGCTCTACCCAGCTTGCAAGGCCTTCACCGGTACCTCGGTTGGCCACTCCCTCAACACTCAACGGACAACCAGTAATTACAGGAGCGTATCATCAACCTCTTCAGCTGTACGTACAATGTAGAGATAAATTTTTATACATGAGGTTCCTCAATGCACTACACTTGGACATCAAAATGTCAAATACAAGTAATGTTTAACATTAGTTAATGGATCATATAAGTGAATACAGATTCCTCATTTGTCCATTCTCAACAAAAGCAAATGTGCTTTTGTTGTCAGGCTGTCTTGGAGTTGGAGGTTCCCCAAGGTTCAATGATTGGCCCCTAAAATGGTCATCATTCAAGTACATGTGTATTTCTTTAAATCATCTCGGAAAAACACTGTTTGTTAACAATCCCTCTCGCACAAAGTTTCCCAAATTCCTACCTGATCCCATATCAATGAAAAATGTGCAAACGGCCTCATTTTCGTTAGAATCTGTGAAAAAATACTGCACAGTTGTCCGTCCTCTTGTTAGAAAAGATGGAGGTACGTGTGTGCTTCTAACTTGAACTGGTTGGCCATCATCATCGGTCGCAGTTGGCTCATCCCATAACACAAATCCTTCAGTTCCACTTGGATGTATAAACAATTTTTTTATATTTCTTGGTGGGCAACCACTAATAACAGGTGGTGTAACATCCACTTCTCCTGTCGAAAAAAAAATTGGTTCAAAACTTTGCAATCTGAAAATGTAACGAGTTTCAGTTGGGATATTGGGGACAGGGTAAGATACGGTATACCAGCCAAGCTTTACTTTGATATAATAACTACTGTTTGAATTATCCTTAATTATGAGGACTTTAATTTGAATAACTTTTTGGTCAACAGTGAACTGTCTGTGATCTTTACAAATTATATTGTCCACAATTTTGGGACATCAGCATATTCGTGGAAAGTACTCCATCATGTTATCTTCCAATGGGGCAGTCACATGCTTTGTTGTCAACTTTCACTCACAAGATAAAATACAGCCTCATTATTTGGGAGACAAGTACAGAGGCGTTTCACAGAAGCAGCGAAAGATAAGTCTCATAACGTCTGAAAATTGACCACCACCAAGGACCGTATCAATCAAAATTCAGGAAAAAAGTACCTGTTGCGATGGTAACCATAAAAGAGCACACGGCTTCGTTTCCACTTGAGTCAGTGAAATAATAGGTAGCCGTGGTTGAACCAACAGGAACAGGGTAGACCGTGTGTGAGTTAAGCCAACTCGAACCGGTTCCCGCTATTATCTGTGGCTGTGGGCTCTACCCAGATCGCAAGACCTTCACTGGTGCCGCGTTGGTCGTTCCACTAACCCTTAATGGGCAATCAGTGATGACAGGAAGTGTATCATCTACTTCTGCAAAGTTACATGTAAAAGTTACAGATAAGCAATAAACTTTCAACTGTTAACCAAGGTACCTCAAGAGGCCATGCTTAGTCCCCAAATACTCACAAACATCAAATCACTTAACACAGGTACACATGTAGCTCCTCATCCAATATTAAAAATCAAACTATATTGTATTTTATTCAGATGACTCATGAAAACTAGTGTCTATCATGTTCACCAATCACTACTTATATATGTCCAAACAAAAACAATTCTGCATGAAAGACTGCAAATAGCTTTTTGCCCTTTTTTCAATCAGGGGTGACAGTCATTGCCGACCAAAAAAGTCTGAAACTGAGATCAGATCTCAGGAGGTACTTTGAAATGATGGCATTTCCACCTTTTGGTAACCCCTGGAGTTATAGATTCCAAGGAGCTTCTGGGAACAGTATCTTCAGTGCTAGAAATAGATCAAAGAGCATGACTTTGCTTGGAGAAAAATACTAAATTTGTCGTTTACCAGGCTGACTTTAGAAAATATAAATTCAGATAAAACATTTGGTGCTTGATATGGGGCACGGTGGTACCCCCTTCTGTTGTGTCTTCATTGTGTGCTTGGAATCTTAGGAATTCTTCAGAGGATTTTAGGAAGTGCTGTATAAGAGGAAAATAGTGCGTTCAAGTATGGGAACATTGGGGGGGATACCCTCTGCCCCATATTGGGCATGGTATGAGATAAAGTGTGACATTTCTCATCCCTGTTTAATTTAAAGCTAACCACAAACATTCAAAGTTTGGAAATCTCCCCTACCCATTTCAACGATAAATCTACACTCTGCTTGGTTCCTGCTAGAATCTGTAAAGATATACTGAGCGACTGTCGTTCCAAGTGGAAACATTGACGAGGAGGGTGTCCGTGTAACTCGCACCGGTTCCCGTCATCGTCTGTCGCGATGGGCTCGGTCCATGTTGCAACTCCTTCCTGATGCGCGGGTTTACGTGCCCATGACCCTCTGCGGACAGTCGGATATGACTGGAGGAGTCAAGTCGCTCTCATCTGTTCAAAAACAGTTTGAAAAGTTTGCCAAATGTGGGTTGGTTAAATAAGACACCATGAGGATCAGTCACCAACTACACCACATGAATCCTGACACCATCTACAAGTTGAACTCACTACCATGAAACATGTGGTAAAAACTGTGGTACCAACGAGCATGAGCCAAGTGGCAAGACAATTTGTTATATCACATCAGTTCCAGTAAAACATACAAAGCACACAAATTACATGTAAAATGTAAACTCTCCATGAACCCGCACAAAAATACAGCTGAAACAATTTTATGTGACAATGGGTTGAACAAAGAAAAATTGACAAGAGTGGGACATGAACCTGCAACCTCCGGATTAACATGCCGGCGCACTACCAACTGAGCTGTCTAGCCCTAATGTTGGCAGTCTCCCTGTTTTGTTAATATCTTTGTTCGGAGGTGCCAGTCAGAAAGCCATACCACAAGCATTAGCTGCCATGTAGCCAGGGATCACAACCAAGTTTATGATACAACCTGGGAAGCGGCAGCAGAGGATCACCTTAAGGGGATGCAACTTATAATTTCAAGTACCAAGCAATAAACCACAAGGGAAACTGACTATGTAAAAACAAAATTGTGACAACCAACAGGACACAAATACATCCCCCAAAACTCTGCTACTCACGTCCAAATTCAGGTATCTAAAATGACATGTAGGCCTATACCAGCACTGTAGCGTTTTCCCTGCATAGTGGACCGCTGGCCAAATTCCAGTTAAAACACCAGAGGACCAGTCACATAAAATCTCTCCAAGTGGTCCGGCTGGCTAGTTCGGTGTTAAAGAGCATCCCTATTCAATATAAACTACAGACAAGTGACAAAACTGACAGACTAGTGAAATGACAAGACCAGTCACGGAAAACCCTGAGCAGTCTATCAAAAGCATAATTGCATGATCCTGATCTAAAAACAAATCCAACAAACAACACAATTCATAAATATGGAAGCAAAACAAACTAACTAAAAGCACAAATTTAGTCTTTGTACAGACAGAAAATGACAGCATGAATGGTAGTCATTATGTTTTGGATGATTAGCAAGTCACAGCAACAGCATATTTGTAACACCACAATTCAACAACACTATTCAAAGTTAGCT
Organism: Plazaster borealis; assembly: GCA_021014325.1. NCBI lineage: Eukaryota > Metazoa > Echinodermata > Asteroidea > Forcipulatida > Labidiasteridae > Plazaster > Plazaster borealis. The sequence goes on along the minus strand of JAJGQC010000760.1, from coordinate 158,392 downwards.
TCTCATCATCACATTGAGTTGAGTGTTTCATTTCTTAAACATGACTGGGCAACATTACTTTGCATAATTTAAGTGCCATTTGAAAAATGAAAGATGTACAACAGTTTCGAACAGTTGAAGCCTTTGGGCAACCCTTACCAACAAGTTTAAAAGCTGTGAGGCAAACATAAATTGAGTTAATATGAAACCGATTCACACCTGAAGCTGTCAATAAAGCTGTTAAACAAATCAAAACTTCACACAGTTGGGTCAACCGAGGTAGGGAAAAGGCAGTAGCTAAAGCAGAGCAGCGGCCAAGCGAAACTCAAAGAGAAGTTTTAGTCTGCAACACCACACAGCAAACCCTTTTATAGTACCTGGTTGTATTGTAACTGTAAAGGAACAAATAGCTTCATTGCCACTTGTATCAGTAAAATAATATGTGACCCTCGTTGGCCCAACTGGGAAATAACTTCGGCGGTGAGTGAGTTCTGGCAACTCGCACTGCCTGACCATCATCGTCGCTTGCCCTAGGCTCGGTCAGTTGCGATACCTTCGTTTCTGCCGGGGTCAGCCGTTCCGACCCGCACGGACACCGACTAATGACAGAGGTATATCATCGATTCCTGTAATTCAAAAACACTTCAGATATTATTAGTTATCACACGGCGTGAATGAAATACGGAAAAATATAGCGCTGCAGCGTGCCATATCCATGAGGCCAAATTGATGTGCACATTAAAATATCGTGCTAGTATGTCGTGTGAGCAAACCAATTTTCCCCCAGATGCATTGCTGGCGGGCGTGTCTTTTATATTTTTGTGTCACATAGGATGACCGGAACAAAAGCCGGCGCTTCAAGGGGATCTTTTTTTATGAGCTTTGTCAGGTGAGGGTTTCTACGTGCCTTGATATTCTCAAGGAAAATGATTCCGAGAATTCCAAGAAAAAAATCCCTCAGGGCAGAAGGGAAAGGATAGAAGATCCCTGATGCTTTGTTTTTGAAAGGGCAAGGGCACCAGGCAATTTTCCTCCTTTGTAAAAGGGCATCTCTATGAGGAAAACTGTACATTTCTATTGGAACATTTCAAGGGGCACCAAGACAATGACCAGGGCCCAATTTCATAGAGCTGCTTAAGCAGAAAATACTGCTTAACAATTTTTGTAGCAGAAATTAGCAGGATACCAGTCACAAATTGTACATGTGACATGGTAGTTTGGCTGGTAACCTTATTCTGGTAAGCAAAATTTTGTTGTGCTTAGCTACTTTTTGTGCTGAAGCAGCTCTATGAAATTAGGCCCTGGGTCAAGGGAGCAATTGCCCTCAGAGCATCAGGCCTGCCTTGCTGGTGTTTACGGTTCACAGAACAACAAAATTAGAAAAGCAGAGTGGAGGATTTGTTCTTTCACACATCTGGGCCTAATTTCATAGAGCTGCTAAGCACAACAATTTGCTTAGCATGAAATTTCTTCCTTGATAAAAACAGGATTACCAACCAAATTTCCATGTGTTGCATATTGCTTGTTACTGGTATTCAGCTGTTGTTTGCTTATCCTGAAAATCACATGGAGATTTGGTTGGTAATCCTGTTTTATCAAGGAAGAAATTTCATGCTAAGCAAATGTTGTGCTTAGCAGCTCTATGAAAATGGGCCCTGAAAGAGGGAAGGAAGCTAAGTGAGTACAAGATAAGCATGTACACAAAATACATATTTATCCTGACATCAACTCACAGACTTTAAACTAAAACTTGAAAACTCTTTTTAATTAATGGTTGAAACATTCATGACCACGACACCATCATGTTATTATTTTTAGCCTCCCAGGAAAAAACCAACATTCTGTGGCACCATGCCAGGCTCTGGGCATAATTAGTCTCTCTGGACATACCTATTAACAGCTGTACCCAAAAGACAGAAATATGAGGAGAAATGTCTCACCATGTTAGCAATGGGGAGCTCAAGGGAGGACAGAACCACACATGGGGAACCAGACTGATGAAATATTTTGATTCAAAGGTGTGTTTACGTGATAAATCATTCAGTTCTGTGCATAGTTTGCGAAAAACCACCATATGTCGCGGTATGTGATGTGAGTATCCGAGAACAGAAATAAGATACGTGTAAGTGCGTCAGTGGAGTTACAGGTCATCTATATGCCAGATTCTGGGTATCATCTGCATGTAGATTGTAAAGTTTCCCAACATAACTCCAGATAAGTTAACTGGGGCCCACAATATCACCAAGCTGTTAAGCAGAGAATACCGCTTAGACAATTCCTTTGCTAAGCAAAAAATGAGTGGGTTACCAGTTGCAACAATGTAAACTTTATGGTATTTTTACTGGGACCCAGTTTCAGCTAAGCAAGATTTTTCTGTGCTTAACAAGATTTTGTGCTTACAGGCTTTATACAGGGCCCAATTTCATGGCCCTGCTTACCAAATTCTGCGCTTACGGCGCCCTGTAACGTGCGTATTTCTATGGGCCGCAGGAGGGTGTATGCAAAATTCTACAGTAAGAAGTGCCATGAAATTGGGCTTAGGCAGCGTGACAAATTGTTTTAGTTTAGGGCGTGTACACCTTTCAGGTTCCTGAACTTTGAACCCTGAACGTGCAGAGCAATTTCTCTAGTAGGAGGCCATTCAAAATCGTGTTGATATTTTCAGGTTTTCAGGGCTCCTTCAAAAGTTTCCCATACACAGACTTTGTTACAATTTTCCATTCGAAGTGTCCTTTGCAAAATGAAAAATGGCCTTGCCGTCTCAAAGATGGGTTTCCAGGCTTGAGCAATGACTACTCAGCAAGCCATTCCTTGTTTAAGAAACTCTCCCAAAATCGTCTTGTGTTGCCTCTATGTGTCTTTTGGACACCTTAATTTTAAAGGTAGGGTCATAGATTAGTAATTACTCCAAAAATGACTGACACTAGAAAATTACTTAAAGAGATGCACTGCAGCTGTTGATAGTATAAACTATTTTAAGAAAGGATTCCCTTCCAAGTAATATGGTGTGGATAATTTTTCACCCTAAGCATTTGAATCTGAAAAACGATTCATGCATGAATCATTTCTCAGATTTCTGAGGGTTGGTGTCCATTCACGAATGTTGTGGCCAGAGATGCGATTACATGTACATGTGTAGTACCCGCTCAGCTGTCACCTCGCTAAACTTGGATTCGACACTCCTGTGAAAATACTGTGACAGTTTTTTGCTGTTTTCTCAGCCAGTAGACGCTGTATTCAGCTGAAACTTTCACATGTGACTTTTATTGTTTCTTTCTTTATAAAATTGCCTATAAATCAGCATTACATTGTCAAAACCAATCTAGATGCTATCTTTACTTTGGACAAGTTTGGCAGCCATTTTTGGAGCTTCCAACAATTTCTTCAATTTTGTTTTAAGTTCTTGAATTTGGACACTTTAGTTTACATTATCTTACATTGAACCCACAAAAATGGGTTTGGCAGCCATCTTTTTAAAATACCAACAATGTCTTCAAAAACCTGCCTGCAAGTAGCAATTTGACAGAATGCGCTCTTCCAAAAAACCCAAATGTTGAATAAGATATCTGTAATCCTCTAAATGACTTTTGATTAGCCTATTTAACCAAGCCAGCGTCAACGTGGAATGAATGTATTCCATGGAATGTCAGCGCGTGGAGTTCATCAGCGGGCAATTGTCAAGACATACTGATATTTTCCCCTCATGATCTGATCCAGGCAATAAATCCACCAGGCCAAACTTTCTTAAATGCCAATTCTTAAAGGGATGGTACAACATTGGTAAGAGTGAATTTTCACAGATTTGCACACAAGTTACATGGTGAGAAGCATCCCTTGAAACATTTTTGCTTGAAATGCTATAGTTTTTGAGAAATGAGTAAAACAATTAGTTTTGATCTCGCGAGTCAAAAACCAGATGTTTGAAACATCTAATTGGGCTTTTCACTATTTGACTGATTGAGCTTAAACTTTCACAGGTTTATAATTTCATGTGTATGTTGGGTCACATAAAGTGTGGTTACTGGTCTTTGACAATTACCAATGTTGTCCTAGTGCTTTAAAGGGGTGGTACAATGTATACACGTTGTGGAAGATAAATAATAAATAATAAATAACAAGTTCTTATATAGCGCATTTTACAATAATCGTATCAATGCGCTTTACATTAGTGCCCTGGTCATTGGGCCAATAACATTCCTTTTAATCTTTCTCAGCTCCTGAGAGTATACAGCCCCGAGCTACCGTGTGGCGCTCCGAAGGCTTTTCAAACACAATATCAACCTCTACCCTCGCAGGTACCCATTTATATCCCTGGGTGAAGAGAAACAATTATAGTTAAGTGTCTTGCTCAAGGACACAAGTGTCATGACCGGGATTCGCACCCACACCCTGATGACTTAACCACCAAAACTTGAATTCGATGCTCTTAACCGCTCGGCCATAACACCCTACAGAAGAGCAATCCAGATGGGTTTTGAGGCATTGCATGGTGAGGTATCAATGTGTATGATGGTTTGTGGTAACACCATGTGTATAAATCTACTTTGCTGTGTAGATTTGTTCTTCAGAACTTGCCTTGCTATTTATTTTCGAAATTCAGGAGACTACATAGTTCTGAAAAGTACTGTCCTGCTAATATTAAGTACTACCTGGGGAGGTAGGAAATCCGCCGTGACTACTACTTTCGCTTAATGGATCAAGGGGACTCCTTGTTAGATTGTCAGATTATCTTATAAAATATAATAAATGGCATAACAAGATTGCTGAAAAGGGGCTTGTTTAAGAGAAATGCATAAGGAAAATACCGTTTTAATTGGCCAGAAGTACCCCCTAGAAAAATGGTGCACCTCTAAAATTTTATTCTAGTTTAGCGCTGGATGAGTCATCCTAATGTGGTGTTTCGGTAAATTTGAAGCTTAGAAGGATGTGCTATTCCACACACCAATTATGAACAATCCATTTATGACCAATGTCTCTTAAAAACTTAAGAATTTTAATGTAGAAAAAAATCTATATCTATGAAAAACTTGAAGTACTCTTCCCCAAAAACAATGTTGACATATCCATTCACGATGCATCTATATCCTTAAAAACTTGAAATTATCCCAAATGACTTGACTGATTTAGATTTACCACCCCTTTAAGTAAATTCAATGGTTTCCAATTCCTAAGTTAAGTACGAACTTTCTTAGTTCAACCCCAACTAATCCATCTTGACTCCTCCGTCCAAACTTGAAATATTGAGGCTGTCTGCCGGCAGTGACAGATATATGTTTATCCCCAAACTCACTGCTGGTATTCACAGGTTTGTTTACTTTCAGTAAGATTCCTTGGACATTTCTAAATCCCCATCCATGTGGCCTGAAGATTTTACCTTTTAGGGTCAAGGTGACAATGAAAAGGGTGTCTGTAAGGCAAGAGGAATTTCTATAAAAGTAGATGTCTGGATTTTCAGGGTCATTTGTCCAAAGTTTCTGCCCACATTTTTCTTTCTTTATTGGGGGCCATTCAGAGGAAAAAAAAATGTTTCAAAATGTCAATTTCTTTCGCAAAATTGTGGGTGGTTGAGTCAAAAGAAACAGCTGAAAATCAAAATTCTGTTTTCAATTCAAATAATGGAAGAACTGTTCGTGCACTTCCACTGTTAATGGTCAACCTTGTTTCGATAGCTGACCTCTGTGCCCGATGAGGAGAGGATTTTCCCTTCAGTTTCAACTTAAAAGTTGCATCCGGAATCCTGGAAAAGCCATTGAAAACTCCTGAGCCGGAGAACATTTGTTGTTAAAATATCTGCTTCATCTGAGCCATTACTTTGTTCTTCACGTATAGGGTAAAGTCAGTCAATATTTGAACATCAAATTTTGGAGTGGGTGGGTGGAGTCAAAACAATTTAATAATAATAATATTAATCGCAGTTCTTATATTGCGGTTTATACTCCCGATGGGTGTCTCAAAGCGCTCAGTATTTTTCCTACAAGGTAAGCGGAGTTACGTGTTGAAGTATGAGACCTGTTCCTTTGCATAGCACCATGTAATGGTTTACAAGGTGCTGTGGCGCAATATGCAGCCAATCAAACCAGGAACACGGGGTGAACCCCTTCTCTTTACGATAATTGCACTGGGTTCTTTTACGTGCATTACATGATATCGAAATTTGTTTTAAAAAATCAAAACAATTTCAACATTGATCATTCTGAATGGCCCCTTAATATTGACATCACTTTAGAAGGGCCCTACTACACTTCATAAAAAAACATTTTGCTCTGCATGTGGCCTTCAACTTTGATAATAAATCAAACACTGCTTGAAAAGTTCAAGCACTGACCAGTCGTTAAGCTATGATCTCTGTCATACTTTGAGGCATGTGCTTCAGGGTACATACATAGTACAGTATGTAGTCTCTACCACTTACAGACTAACACACAAACACAAACACACACATCCTGTTCAATACAAATATTATCAGAATATCTTTTTATAGGTATCGTACACGTTTGGTAATGACTCAAAACAAATATAAGCATAAAAACTTACTTGGTAACAAACAGCGGAGAGCTGTAGTTAGTATAAAACATTGTAGGAAACGACTCCCTCTGAAGTAACGTAGTTTTTGAGAACGAGGTATTTTCTCACTAAAATAATAAAAACTTCTTGCAAAAAGTTTTTATTCCTATCTGAAAGCACACAAATTTGTACAACAAGGGTGTTTTTTCTTTCATCATTTTCTTGCAACTTGATGACCAATTGAGCCCAAATGTTCACAGGCTTGTTATTTTGTGCATATGTTGGGATACACCAAGTGAGAACACTGGTCTTTGACAATTACCAAGCGTGTACGATACCTTTAAAGGTAGGGTATACTTTTGGTAATTGTCAAAGACCAATATCCTCACTTGGTGTATCCCAACATAATGCATAACATAACAAACCTGTGCAAATTTAGGCTCAGTGTCATCAGTGCAAGAAAATAATGAAAGAAAGAAAAACCCTTGTTGCATAAATTGTGCTTTCAAATGCCTGGGAAGGCTTCATGCCTGAAGTCTTTCTGAGATTCAAATTTTGGGTGAAAAATTATCTCTTTCTCTAAAACTAAATTACTTCAAGAGGGTCGTTTCTAACAAAGTTTTCATAATATCAACAGCTCTCTAGTGCTCTTCACCAAGTAAATTTTTATGGTCATTAACTGTGGAGTAATTACCAAAAGTACACCCTGCCTTTAAAGGTAGGGTCATAGATGGAAAATACTCAACAAATTCATGGCCATAAAAACTTACTTGGAAAGAAGCACTGCAGCTGTTGATAGTATAAACTATTTTGAGAAAGGATTCCCTTAGTAATATGGTTTGGATAATTTTGCACCCCAAATCATTTGAAGCTTAGAAAGGATTCATGTATAAATCATTTCTCAGATTTCTGAGGTTGAATGAAAATACAAAAAACTACCTCGTACTGGCATGGTTTTGTCTTTCTCATTATGGACATTTCATTACAAATCTGACAAACCAACAAATAGAAAATAGAACTTGCTGTTGCAAACTGCTTATCGACCAAGAAAAGTCAGGCCAGACCAACAAATAAGCATAGACAATATTAAGTGCCATAGCAGTTTGTCAGATTTGTAACTATTGATGTTTTAAATCAGTTTTCCTCACTTATATAAAAGCCTAACTAACAGCGTACAGCAACAGAGTCCAGCATTCTCTGAAGACAATCAGAGCATACTGATCGAAACGTTGAGTTGTCACAAACCACTGGTTCTCCTCAGAACCACCACAGCTCATAAAGAGATTTTTACATGGTGTCATAAAACCTCACTTGATTGTAATCTTCACCTTGCAAAGTTTCAAATCCTGCTTAAAGGCACTGAATACGTTTGGAAATTGTCAAAGACCAGTGTTCTCACTTGGTGTATCCAAACATATGCATAAAATAACAAGCCTGTGAAAATTTGGGCTCAATTGGTCATCGAAGTTGCAAGAAAAAAATGAAAGAAAAAACACCCTTGTTGTACAAATTTGTGTGCTTTCAGATGGGGATAAAAGGCTTCTTGCAAGAAGTTCTTAGTATTTTAGTGAGAAATTACCTCTTTCTCAAAAACTGCGTTACTTCAGAGAGTCGTTTCTCACAATGTTTTATACTATCAACAGCTCTCTGTTGCTCATTACCAAGTCAGTTTTTATGCTAATATATATTTTGAGTAATTACCAAATATGTACAGTGCCTTTAAAAGGGGAATTGTCAAAAAGCATTTCTGTAACGACAACGGGAAATAAAAATCGACTGTTCAAATATCCTGCATGTGATTCTAAACTTGTTTCTATTCGGTATCCATGAAGAAAAAAAACACACAATCCAAACCCATACACCAAATAATATCAACTTCAACTACCTATAATCCTACGACAATCCTCCATTGGGATTTTCTAAATATCACAAAATCCCTGTGGGTTATCGTCGTAACAGAATAACTGGGTCAACTAGCTACTCGCCTAATTCTTCCGAATGGTTCTTTCGGTCTCTCTTGTTCGGGACGTTTGAACCCGGGGCCCTTGGTGAACTTAAGGGTGAAAGTTACTGGCTTTAAAAAAGTAAATCCCCAAGCTAGACTGAATGAAGGGATTTTGAGGGTGCTGAACAAATTGTTGCACAGGAAACTTGTCTGGCATGCTCAATGTGTATATAACTACATGTATTGCACTCTTTTTTTTCTTTAGGCTGAACATAATTTGTGCGTCCATAAGTTGCATTAAAATTTGTGAATTGCTTGTTGTTTTTTTCCGTCTGGGAATGTATAACAAGCATGTGGCTGGGATGTCTTTGCCAGAAATTTAGGAGAAGAATATTAAAATACTTGGTGAGAAACATATTTCAAGAAACCTACATTTCTGTCAACCCTTTTGAAATAGGATACTGGTTTTGATATGACAGTCTCACTGTTCTGGGCCCAATGTCATAGAGCTGCTTACCAGAATGAGGTTACCAGCCAAAATACCTTACAAAATAAAAACTTACTTGGTAAGAAGTACAGCAGCTTTGGATGGTATAATGCATTTTGAGAAACTTTTGAACTGCGGTTATGGAAAAGATAACACTTTTTATCCCAAAAATTTGAATCTGAGAAGCGTTACGGACAGTAAAATTTCTCAGATTGTGTAATCCAATTGCAGATTATTCTTCCTGCGTGGACATAACCGCTCCAGATTTTGAAAATATATCAAAACGCTACCACCTTTTGAAATGAAATTTTCACAGGTTAGTTTTATGGTATAGATCTACAACTATATAGGATTGAAACAAACAGTGGGTTCCAATTACCAAACGTATACAATCCCTTTAAAGCTTAAAGCTTGTGGGGGAAGTTGCAAAGACAGATGAAACCTTATGAAGGATCTGCGCCATCTGTTTTCAAGAGTCCTTAACACTACTATCCATCAATTTAAAGGCACTGTACCGTTTGGTAATTACTCAAAATATCTATTCGCATAAACACTTACTTGGTACCGAGCACCGGAGCGCTGGTGATAGTATAAACCATTGTAGGACACGACTCCCTCTGAAGTAACGTAGTTTTTGAGAAAGAGGTAATTTCTCACTAAAATAATAGAAACTTCTTGCAAGAAGTTTTTATTCCTATCTGACAGCACACAAATTTGTACAACAAGGGTGTTTTTTCTTTCAACATTTTCTTGCAACTTTGATGACCAATTGAGCCCAAATTTTCACAGGCTTGTTATTTTATGCATATATTGGGATACACCAAGTGAGAACACTCGTCTCTGACAATTACCAAACGTGTTCAGTGCCTTTAAAACCTAGGTAAACTAAACACAGCCTCAGCATCTGACAAGGCAAATAAGTCACGATGGCAGATGAAGTCATAGAGAAAAGACCACTATGATGAAATTAAGGTCAGACCTGTTCCCACTTTCATGCTGTCCATTCGCCCACCTGCCACCCCAAGAATCTCACATGAACAACAAAATGACAAGACTACATCATTTATTCATGACATTAATTCCAGACCCAGTAAAGAAAACACAGACAACCTCCTGCCAAAGCCAGGCTCAGCCCAAAACAAAAAAGTCCACAAATAACAGCACACCTCAGCAAAGCTTCCTATTTTTATTGCTTTCTTGCAAACAAAGACAAGAGCCTTCCCGCTCAAGGATGCTCCTTACCAAAATAAACAAAACTACCCACCGCTGAAACCTGACAATGGTTCTGAGATAACAGAAACCATGTAGTGAACAAAGAACCGGGTATCTATGATTGACTCTTAGGTGTGAGAAGTCCCAGAGAATAAATGAAGCTGCGTGGGAAAGTCTAGCTATTTGCGGCATCCGTAGAAGTTTCATTTCATTTCATTTATTAATTCTGCTTGTTGAAGCCAAGGACTCTCAGAAAAGCGACGTAATCACTGTACTAGCCAAGAAGCCAATGGAGAGAAGACAAGGAAAGAAGTTTCAGTTTTAGATGTTGGAGGAAAACCCTGAAGAATTTTCCAGGAAAACCCACGCAATCAGGTAGCAACTGAAAACCTAATCCACATAGTGCCCCCGATGGGATTTGAACCGGGGACCCAGAGGTGGAAGGCAAGGACAGATACCACTACGCTAACCCGACCGCCCTAAATTTATTATTTTGGATGCAGATGCACTATATTTCTCTGTATTCCACAAGCGCGCATGCGATAACAAATTTATCTTCTTCAAGCAAACTTGACGCGCAGCAATACCGGAGTTAGAACAACGTGTTAGAACAGGGTGTGATATGGGCCCTGCAATATTATGTTAAAATCACACACTAGTTGCTATGGATTGACCAATCACAACCGAGGGTTTCAAGTCTGCTTGATAGTTAATATCACAGATAAATGTCAGGCATAAAGTCACAAAAATCTGTCAGAAAACCACATTACTGATACCTGCGGTATAGTAACATGGGTTACCATGTTACAGCCTGTTACAGTTCTGTCTGGTAGTGGTATGGGTTTGTGTACGTGTGTATAAAGAATATGCTCACAGAACTTCCATGACATCAAAAACTGTTCAAATAAAAGCCTGCAAGCCACAGGAGATTATACCCTAGGGCTTAGGTAAACAACTTTGTGAGTATATAGACCAAATCCAACAAAGAGGATCATCAAGCGAACATTTATTTATCCTTTTGCCAAGCGATGGAATGTTTTAACAAAAGTCTATGAAGCTACCAATACTAGGTCAGATTCCTCCTACATGATTATTTTCAACCAAGTTGATAAGAGTTAAATTTGTTCTTATCCAGGCTACAGATGTCTGTGGTCATAAATTCAGAATTTCTCTTACGGAAATGTGTTGGCTCAGTGCAGTAGCACTCCAGCAGATGTGTATGACAGGAAACACCAAAATAGTGTACCATTTATCTACCATGGAAAAAAAATAGTTATTGGCCTGAGGTTTTGACCCCAGCAGAGTCTTTAGCCTTCGGGAAAGACTCCGCTAGGGTCAAACTTATAGTCGTTCACCTCATTGCTTAAAAAAAAAGAGCACCATGATGGTCGCTGGTGTTACTTGGAATTGGATTTCACCCAGAATCCTTTGCGTGCCGATCACGCGCATTGGGACATGCATATGGGCTATTGTGATTTTAAATTCACATTCATACTAGCCTTTTGCCAATCTTGTACGGACAAAATTCTTGTTAATAAAAACAAAATGATGTAACTCTTGCTGTATAGCCTCTTGTTGCATAGCCTCACTATGCGCCTCTTGTTGTATAGCCTCACTATGCCCTCTTTTTGTATAGCCTTACTATGTGCCTCTTGTTTCATTGCCTCACTATGGGCCTCTTGTTTCATTGCCTCACTATGTGCCTCTTGTTTTATAGCCTCACTATGCGCCTCTTGTTTCTTAGCCTCACTATGCGCCTCTTGTTTCATTGCCTCACTATGCGCCTCTTGTTTCTTAGCCTCACTATGCGCCTCACCATGATCCTCTTGTAGGGTATTGGCCTTCGTCCATGGTATTGGTGAACACTCAGTATGTACCTCACCAGGTGTCAAACAGCTTGCAATTTGGCGTAGTCACACCTCTCCTAAAAATCTGCACTTCCTCTGAAAAATCTGCTTTGTTTTATTCCTTAGAAAATATTTGTTAAGGTGACAATACAATGAATAATGAGCAATCAATCAAAAGAGAAAACAAAAATGAAGGTTCCTCTCTTACCACAACGTGATGGCTTCTCGTCGGACTGATCTCGGCAGTGGGGTATCCCATCGCAGACGAGTCTTTGATCAACGCAGAGTCCGTTATCGCAGTTAGTCTGTGATCTGTCACACGGCCCACGGATAAACACGAGTGCTCGACAGAACCGTCAGAGCACTCGTAGCTGACGTTGCAGCGTAGCGACAGCGGTTTACACTCCACGCTGACACAGCGGAAGTCATTGTCCCCTCTGCAGGAAGTTGGAATCGGAACTGTTGGCACCATCGTTTCAGCTGGCCGTTGCGTTGACACCGGAACTGATAAAAAAAGCAGGAGGAAAACGACGGAGAATAAGAATAATTTCCCTGGAGATTTCAAAGTACTCCCCTTCGAAGCCACTGAGCTTTCCATGGTGACGACGTTAACCGGCAAGTGTGAAGTCATCAATTTATTCCAAATCCTGAGGAGAGCCTGAGCACAATGCCACATTAAAGAACAAAAAGTAATTCCCCTGCAAAAAGGTCCAGGGACATTCCTGAGTTTATGAGAGGGGATGGGGCCAGCTACCACATGTAAGGGGGTGGGACGAACTGAACTGTTTCCCCGTTGCCAGTCTAGTGAATGAACTCCACACCAGCCGGCAAGCTATGGTGCTAGCTGGCAAGTTTCTCAGCCTAGGCAGTCAGTGCTGGCTCTCAGAGTGCACTGGCACGTTGGCTGTCAGGAGGCAATCTGAGAAGTGACAGATACCGTGACTCCACCAATGCATGCACACAAAACACACACAGTCATCCCAAACACTACTCTGATATCTCAGGGTCGAAGAAAATGCACACACGTACTGTACATGTACATGTACCTACATATGAACAAACCAAGCATGGAGTAATCACACATGAATGACCTCCACTACACTTAGCCTTAGTGCCTAGCCTGGAATAATGACTCCCCAGTGTACAACTAGGTCTCAATTTCTACTTCATAAACTCTTCTCAGTGCGAATTGCCTTTAAAAACTTCATGTAATTGTTTGATCACAACATGTACACAAAAACTTGTTTCTCAACTTTGTTTTTAAGGGATTTTTTAAGGTTTAGGAAAGGTTTATTGTTCGGTAAAGGGTCTTGAGCGTCCATACTATTATTATTACTTTAATTAAAAGTAGGTTCACAATTTTGGAAATCTACAGCAAGGGATTCTATTAAATTTGTAAAACTTGTTTTCAGCATTTTTGGAAGATATTCTGTAAAATGACAAGTAATGAAATTTGTAAAGCAACTTTTTTTTTGGGGGGGGGACAAACAGTGTATAAGAAGTCAAGGTTTTTTTATTTAAGAGCAGTACAAAAATCAACTCATGTGCTAAAATCTGTTAAAGCCATCAAAACATTCTTCCAAGAGGAAATCATTTCTATTTTTTTTGGGGGGGGGGGTTTACCCTTACACCAATGTGTGTGAAATCTGTCGAATCCCACCCGAGTAATATTCCTTTGGATTATTTTTTTTTTCACAGGACTCAGGAAAGTACTAAGTTAAACTTAAAGGAACGTTACAGAACTGGTAATTAAAATTTTCTTTAGGATCACAGATTTACATAAAACTTACGGTCTAATGATGATGATAGTAGAAAATCTCCTAGAAATATTTCTGTCTGAAATGCCATATTTGATGAGAAATAAAAAAAACTAATTTCGATTGGAGTTTATCGCTCATGAGCGTTTATTCATGCATTGTTACACATGCAAGTGTGTAATCGGTTTTCACTATTTTCTCGTGACCCAGATGGCCGATCGATCTCAAACTTCTACAGGTTTGTCAGTTTATGTATACGGTGGATTATATAAAGTGCTTAACTGTTTTGTTAGCAAAAACCAATTCTGTAATGTTCCTTTAAAAAGTTGTGATTGAGCGTATCAACAAACAAAAAGCACTCACTAAGACCCAGAAGCTCTGAAACCACCCCTGGCCACCAACCACCTAGGATAGTTTTTGTTGTGGCCTGAGGTCGGTCAAGGCGTGACCATTTCCAAATCTCCAACTGTTTCAGAGAATCATGTCCAATCAGTGGTGACACTGACCGCTCAGCTGGGGTCCCACTAAATCAATGTTCCACATTTTGTTTTGTTTTAGTGGTGTCAAAACTGAGAGTTTTTCCAAGGATGGACCTTGGAAGACGTAGTCCATATCTAGAAGACACACAAAGGAAAAATGTCATGAGGAAACACAAAGGAAATCTTAATCCTTTATTCATATTTCCTTTGAGTGTCCTCATTAAATTTTTGTTTTGAGTGTCCTCTAGAGACAGCTCTACTGACGTTACGTTTATTTTGAGGAGTAGTTCGTTCCAACTTTCAGAAAAATCTCCAAAAACATAGGTATTGAAGCTCACAACTGTCATTGAACCGACATATTTTTCGGAACCAGAAATATTTTTAAACGTCATAATTTGTTTTAACTGTTTTTTAAAGTATGATGTTTTACTTCATGAAGTTTTACTTCATTTAAAAATGAACTTATAGGTTTGGAATTGAAAACACACTTTGAAGGGCAAATAAAATATGTGTTGTGAAAAATACTTGACTAAAATGACTAGACTCTAGGCTGTGGGTATTTAAATTTTTGAAAACATACAGTTGTCATGCTTAAATTTTCAACACAGCTATTTGTTTATGTAGGTTACTCGGCCACAAACATAATGACAATCTTGCCCTCCAAAATATCTATTTAACCCCTTCACAAATGACTGTAAAGTCTATCATCTATCAATAAACCATAAATTTATGTTTATAGTTAATTTTTACGCTCTTTTGAAGATCAGACCCATAAAAGGAGTTCAGTAATGTGTCAAACATTTTATTGGGTCTCGGGAGACTTGGCAAGGGGTGATCAAAAGAAATTTAATAGGTTGTTTTTGGACATTGAGTGGGGCAGATAGGGTACATATTTTAGGAATTGTGCCTTTGATGATACAAGCGTGGAACTTGGCACACAGTCAGGGTATGTCATAAGAAATATTTGGCATGATTGTCTTTCTTTAAAGGGATTGTGTACGTAGATATATACCATAAAACTAACTTGTGAAAATTGCATTTCAAAAGATGGTAGCGTATTTGAGATGTTGTCGAAAATCTCAAGCGGTTAACTTATATCCACGCAGGAAAAATAATCTGCATTGGAATACACAATCTGAGAAGCGTTACGGCATAGCGCTTCCCAGATTCAAATGTTTTTGGGATAATAAGTGATACAATTTTCAATAACCGCATTACTTTGAAGTGAAAAGTTTCTAAAATGCATTATCTATCCAAAGCTGCTGTACTTCTTACCAAGTAAGTTTTTTTGCCATTAATTATCAGAGTCATTACCAAACATGTCGATGCCTTTAAAAAGTGGAGAATATTGGCAAGTGACAAACTGGGTTCCATACATCCACTCCCCACCCCCAAAAGAAAATGGAAGACGGTAAAGTTGCTTCCCCTTGCTACGCCCTTGCAGATTGCATGGCCTGACTTTTATCAACTTTTGATGAGAAAAGGGGAACACCTAAAAAACTTGTTCGGCTGTTATTTCTATAATTCTTGAATTGTGGAAATTTATGACATTAAATGTAAAATTGTCCATGCCACCAATGTAGTATCTTGCCTGCCAGAAAAAACCCTGGAATGTACAAGGTCACTCTATGTAAACAAAGGTTACGTGGTCTATACTTTGTACAGGGCCCAATTTCATAGAGCTGCTTAAGCAGAAAATATTGCTTAACAGATTTCTGCTTTATAAGCAAAAATAAGCAGAATACCAGTCACAAATGGTGCATGTGAGATGGGATATAGGCTGGTAACCCTATTCTGGCAAGCGGAATAAATTTGTGCTTAAGCAGCTCTATGAAATTGGGCCCAGGTCTCCTTGAAACCCTGCAGGGCGTGACTGTGTTGAAAAACCTCCACACTCCAAAATGAATATTCATGATTTGTTTACCTTCCAAATAATATATTATATGGGAGCATAATTTTTTTTTTTTTTTTTTTTTTTGGGGGGGGGGGTGGGTAATTACCCTAATTATATATTTGGAAGTTATACCACACGTGTATGGCTTTGTGATTATTTGAAAACATTCCTGGCCCCGCATTTTTAATTTTTATTTTTTTGAAAAATAATAATAATAATAATAGTGGCTTCTTATACAGCGCACATATCCGTCACTCAGTGGCGCTCAAAGCGCTTTGCGTTCATTATTTTCCTGCAAGGTATTGTGGAGCTACGTTTTTGAAGTATGAGACCAAGTCATTTGACATAGCACCTTGTAATGGTTTACAAGATGCTGTGGTGCAATATGCTGCCGATCAAATATAGTAGGCAACTGTTTTAAAAATAGTTGTCTGCCTTGCACAGAGCCATAAATCATCAGTCTTACTAATGGTGTTCTTTTTTTTCTTTTTTTTTGACAAAAGCGCTGGGTGTTTTTTGGGGGAAGACAGATTCAAAAAGTCAAGGCTAGTCTTTGTAGTATTTATCTGGGGTCCAGACATGGAGTTGATTTGTTGATTTGATTAACAAGGGCAAACAAACTCTGTCAACTGTTAAAAAGAAAAAGTACAATGGGTCTTTTGGGAGGCGTAATATGTCTTTAGAAATCATCATGGATTGATTTGAACACTCCATCATCCTGACAAGCTCTTTTCCCAGATAACCATATCATTTACAAAAAATAGAAAATTAATTTGAGAAAAAGTCCACTGGAGAGAGGACTTTAAAAGATGTTTAAAGGCATCATACAAGTTTGGTAAGGACTCTGATAATTAATGGCAAAAAAACACTTACTTGGATAGTACAATGCATTTTGAGAAACCTTTCACTTCAAAGTAATGCGGTTATGGAAAAAAATATCTCTTTTTATCACCCAAATGATTTTAATTCGAAGCGTTACGCGTAACGCTTCTCAGAGTGTGTATTCCAATGCAGATTATTTTTCCTGCGTGGATTACCACTCAGATTTTCGGCAATATCTCAAAACGCTACCACCTTTTGACATGAAATTTTCACAGGTTAGTTTTGTGGTATATAGCTACAACAATATAGGTTTGAAACAGACAATAGACTCCAATTACCAAATGTGTACGATGCCTTTAAACAGGGGCTCCAAGGTCAAATTGAGTTTTGTGATGCACTCATCTTCCAATAGAGTCCTCATAAAAGTGGGGGTAAAATTACAAGTCTCTAACCTCAACTTAAAATTGTGTAAGATGTCATTTTGTTTTATACTTTTTCAGATTGAAATTTGAAACATGATGTCATTGGATATGGGTCTGTACATTCCAAAGAGGAATTTTCGCTTCCAGTCAAAAGGTCAACTTGGATGTTTTTAAGATATTGACAAAATTTGCACTGGAAGGGTATCAAATACAATGCCATTTCATACCTTTTTAACGTGAGGTTATAGAAACTTGTAAATTTCCCACTTTCTTATCTATTGGAAATTGAAAGTATCCCAAACTAAATTCGACCTTGAGCCCCAAGGCCATTCAGAATGATCAATGATTAAAAATTTGGTCATTTTCAAAAATTTAGGTGGGTGGATTTACAAAAAAAATTACTGAAAATCTATATTCGGTTTTCAATTCCAATAATAGAAGAAAAGAAAAAAATATTTAAGGAAAAAATGAAATACACACAGGCCACTTCCAGATTGTCTAACAATACATGTCTGTGCAGTTCCATTTTTATCAGTCAACCTTGTTTTGATAGCCGACCAAAGCACAATGGGCAGATGCCAACATCATGAAATTTAGAAACACATGAAAAGGCGCGGAAATAGTCGGAATTAAACATTGACCTTTTTTTTTGGATGAACATATCATTTTTTTTCATGTATTTTCTTTCGATTAGGTAAGAATGGTTCTTATGATAGCCTGGTTTTGAGGTGTTTTTTTTTTGCTTTTTTTTGTGGTATGTTACCAACCACAAGACTGCAAAAAAACAGGCCACTCAAGGTGATAGCTAAAAAGTGGGAAAGGATATGACAGGAGAGGAAATCAAAAAGTGGAAACTTGACCATTGATATTGCATTTGAATTGAGACAGGTTTATACATGTAAGAGGCAGGGAAGCAGGATAAAGGTAGTGAATTCCAAAGGAAGGCAGTAGGCCTACACAGAAAGACGCTTGATGAGTACCACTGAGTATTTACATTCAAGAAGTAGGGGAGAGAAAGGTTTGGGGTGCTAATAATAATAATAATAACTAGTTCTTATATAGTGCATTGTACCATAATGTATCAATGCGCTTTACATTAGTGCCCTGGGGTCGATTTCACAAAACTCTTCCTAACTTAGGACTAGTCCTAGGCAATGCTAAGGGATAGGACTAGTCTTAAGTTAAGACCAGTTACTGGTCCTAACTTCAGATAAGACTAGTCTTATCTCTTTGTGAAATCCACCCCTGGTCATTTGGCCAATAACATTCCTACATGTATAATCTTTCTAAGCTCCTGGAGTATACAGCCCCGAGCTGCCGTGTTCGGAGGATCACCTCTACCCTCAAAAGGTACCCATTTATACCCCTGCTAACCCACAGCTACCCCCACCTTCATATTGGGACTTGTTTTGATCAAGATAATAAAATATGATTTGTGGGGTCTTAAAACTCTTTCTTTGACTGTGCAGGCATTTCAGCCAGAAATGTTTCTCTTGAGATCGGCACGGTATAAACTTTATAATCAGATTGAAACTTCAAATTATTTTTAAGATTCTTTCCTCAAACAACTGTTTAGACATGAACAAAATAAACAAAGACATGAATAACATGAAAAAAGGCTCCTTTGGTGAGACCAGGGCCCAATTTTATAAATTTGCCTGTAAGTATAAAAGCTTGCTAAGCACAGAACAATCTTGCTTAACAATAACTGGTTACCAGCCAAAATTCCATAAGGTTTACATTGTTGCAACTGGTGCCCCACTCATTTTTTTGCTTAGCAAAGAAATTTGCTCGGAAGCATTTTCTGCTTAACCGCTTTATGAAATAATTGGGCCCTGGGCTCAATTTCATAGAGCTGCTGAAGCAGAAAAAAGTGCTTAAAAAGTTTCTGCTTAGCAAAAATTTGCAGGATACCAGTCACAGATTTTACATGAGAAATGGCATTTTGGCTGGTAACCATATTTTTGGCAAGCATAATTTTGTTGTGCTTAGCTACTTTTTGTGCTTAAGCAGCTCTATGAAATTGGGCCCAGGCCTGGAATGTCATCTTTTAGAGGGCAAGGCCATTTTATTTTGCAATGGGCACTTCCATTAAAAAATCTTAAAGTCTATGGGAAACTTTTAAAGGGGCACCAAGGCCAAGACCAGGGGCAACAGAAGCCAAGGCCTCTGTGGCCTCCATGTAATACCAGGCGTGTGAGACTATTCCTTAAATGCCTTAAAGTCATACCCAAGATCAACAAAAATAAAAACAATATGCAAACTATTAACGTGCGAATCTTATAGCCAAAATGTTGGGAATGGCCGATAAAATCTTGACACATGACAATCGAAACCAAAAGTTACATCTCCTCAAGGCACAATTAAACCCAACCAGACAACCCATGAAAACCCAAGACGAAAAAGATGAGGAGTACAAAACGGCCCATTACCGCGGGAACAAGGGAGATTCTGTGGACGGTTCCCCAGGGAATAACCGGTCCCCATATCCAGTTGGTTTTGTATATGGATCAGATGTTATCCATGACGGCCAAAGTTCAGCTTTTAATGGAAGTTAATATGATCGTGGCTCACACGCGGTGTTAAGTGAAATTTAGAATCTTGGTGTTATTTACACTGGTCATACGTGCAACAGTGGGCTCACTTTCGGTGGCTTTCTGTGTGGTAAAAAATCTGGCACATGTATTTCAACATGATTTGGTGTCAAATTCAAAACATTATACGGACAATTTTATGTGCGAACAATTTGGTGTCAAGTGCTTTAAGTTACATATAATGTAAACTGTATTGAAACCTTGGCTTGTGACCCCTCTGCTGCCGCTTCCCGGTTATTCGTAAACTTGGGTGTGATCCTGGTTATACAGCAGTTAAATTTTGAATGGCTTCTGCCTGGCACCCCGAGTAAAGATATTTACAAAAGGAGACAACTAACGTTAGGGCTAGATAGCTCAGTTGGTAGAGCACTGGCACGTTAACCTGGAGGACACAGGTTCAATCTACTGCTCTGGTCAATTTTTCCTTTGTTCAACCCCAAATTAATAGTTGAACATTTCCCTGTCTTTATTTTTCTTTCACAGCTCTGTGTTTGTTTATATTTTGATTTGAATCAAACAAAAACAAAACAAGATGACTATTTAGTGTGTAGTATTAAACAAAAAACATATACTTTTTTCTTCTGTAAGTTTATACTAGACACGTCTCAACTCGACAATCCCAGCTTTTTGGAGACTCCCACCACCTAATCACCCTTTATTCTTAATACATCTATCAAAGGTACAATCCCATCACCTGCTAACCTGTTTCTGTAGCAAATCTTGTCCTAGCAGATTTGAGTGTCAAGCTGGCATAATGTACATGTATGAAATTGAGCCCCAACTGTCTTTAGGGAAAATTCATGGATACTTTTCCAGCTCAAACGAATTGTGTTGAGTTGCAATTTACACCAACCAGTGTCTGTGAAATTGGAAGTAATTTCAAGTACAGGTTTCACTTTTGGTTGATGTCTCCAGAGAATAAAGAGTGACTCACCCGAGGTCAAAGGGCAATAATAATAAAAAAATAGAACAGTGCAGTCCATTTATCACCTTGCTCGTAAAACCGCCCCCTGAGTTGCTTACTATTTTAGAGTAAAAAACAGTCAGTATGTAAGAGACCTCGCAAGTCATAAGCGTAGGCGAACTTTCAGGTACCAAGTTTGTCCCAACTTTATTGTGTTCTATACGTATGGATTCTGCTTCTTCAAATACTTTAGTTTATTGAGTTTTATGCATGCGCAATACTCTTTCTTCAAATACTTCTGTTTATCATAGTTTACGGCAATACAAATTATATCCTATTGTTGGGAAAGTAAAGTGTATCGAATGGAGACTCGCACGGTCTACAGACCTTGCAAGTCTCGCGCATATTCAAACATTTTCGGGACGACTTTGGTCCCCTGAACATTGCTTTAATGCATGAAGGAAACAACTCACCCACATTAATAACAGATCCCAATATTTGAATATGTGCAAGACTTACAGAGTTTATTATTGACTTTTTACCAACCCAACCAATTCTATACTTTCTATACCATAAAGCAACGATCAATCTATCTTAAATATACATAACCGTGACATCAATAGACAGCACAAAGCAACCCCTGAGGGATACAGAACACTCCAGGAATAAGATTTGTCATTTATCATTGACAAATCCCAAAGACCAGACAGTCTGTAGGTGTACAGCTGATTTAGAACCGATTGGGAACAATGTTTTCTGGTATCAGTAAAGGGTCACCGAATTGAATAAAATGAGAAGGAAGTTATTGTGTTTGAAGTTGGAGTGAATAGTTCAGTCCTTGATTTTACCCTTAAAGGGTCTGTATATACGTTTGGTAATGACTCTGAAAATGAATGGCAAATAACAACTTACTTGGTAAGAAGTACAGCAGCTTTGGATACTATAATTCTTTGTTAGAAACTTTTCACTTAGATAGAAGTAAGTACTGCGCTTATGGAAAAATATATATCACTTTTTATCCCCCAAAAATTGAATCTGAGAAGCGCTACTGACAGTAACGTTCCTCAGATTGTGTATTCCAATTGCAGATTATTCTTCCTGCGAGGACATAACCACCCCAGGTTTCGGGCAATATCTGAGCCCGCTCTAGTTGTCAGTTTAACAATCTGGACCCATTCCCAGT
Organism: Plazaster borealis; assembly: GCA_021014325.1. Classification (NCBI taxonomy): domain Eukaryota; kingdom Metazoa; phylum Echinodermata; class Asteroidea; order Forcipulatida; family Labidiasteridae; genus Plazaster; species Plazaster borealis. The sequence goes on along the minus strand of JAJGQC010000760.1, from coordinate 136,363 downwards.
CACAAGGTAATGTGTACACTGTACGAGTATGCTGTCTTTGAATTGAAAATATTTTCTAATACCTGTACTCTGAAAATATTCATGGCCTAATGCTTCGTTTTTGAAAGGGCAAGGGCACCAAGGCATTTTCTCCTTGGTAAAGGGCACCTCTATGAGTAAATTGTAAATTTATATTGGAACTTTCAAGGGCACCAAGGCAATGACCAGGGGCTATGGAGGCATTTCATTGCCTCTGTGAAGTATCAGGCCTGAATATTCGAGACGAAGAAAATGTTTGAACCTAACCCTTCATGACTTAAAAAAAATCATTATCTATCCTCAGGAATTCCAACTCTAATTAAGAGCAAAAACAAATTTTGTTAAATGTGTTGAATCAGAGGTTTTTGGGTGGAAGTTTATCTCTAACAAGTGAACAAGTTTCAAATAACACAAACACAAAAAACCACTAGGGATTGTTGTTTTGTAGCCATTTGAAGCACGCCCTCTGTTGATTTTTTTGAGGTAAGATAAACTGCATTAATAGTTCAGTTATACCATGAAGTTTACACAAAGCAGATTTTGGTTTTGCAACAGCCCCCTCTGTTGACCAGCAAACTTCTTGACTACATGCATTTAATGAAAGCAACAGAAGACGATCCAACCTTATTGACGCATGAACTATTACTAGTTGGGTTGCAACATTCTTCTTACTTGTTGTGACTGTGCACATTGCGCCTTCATGGACAAACATAACAGCGGGCAAAAGGGCTCCCTCTCTTGTTTCACAACAACAACCACACTTAATCAAATCAACAATATCTAGAGGGGGAAAAAACACAAAATTTTCCTTACTGTTTATTGGCGTGAATTCTACAAGGTCTGGAGACACCTGGAAGTTCCCCAGCATGCCTCGCTGAATCTTGCTTTCCAGTGCTGTGCGTAGCGTAAACTCACTGTATACGCCCTCTGACCCGAGGTCAAACTGAGCTTCAATGTATCCATTATCACGGGGACTGTTGGATAGAAGCGGTTATTATCGTTATTTAAATACTTAACCACAATTGTATTCCACAAAGTCTTAACAAATTGAAAATATTTCTTTACTCTTAAAAATTAAATAAAAATGGAAAAGAGAGATTAGGTCAACCCTTTTGACAAGAGGCTTTACCTTGGTTGCCATTTGCCTTCTCTGGGTTTACAACACTACATGGACCCCATGACAGCGTGCAACAATTGTATACTAACGTATGTGCGCGTACATGTCCAAACTTTATGTTTACCCGCGAACTGGCTGACTGCTACTCTGCGGTCTGGCGCACCGATTATGCGGTGATAGCGTGAGTGGTGGAATGTTCGTCTTGAGAGCCGGGTATTTTAGCAAAAGTGAGGTCATTAGTTTGGAGTGCTATTTCCTCAACTGTTCATATCACATTAGCAAGAAACAATTACCAGATGATACTTACACAAACTGAAGTACAGTTGCAAACTGTGTGCCTGGGATTTCTCTATAAATTTCTTCTACCTGAAATTAAAAAAATATGAATATTATGATTATGGTATTAATTCATGCTTATTTCATTTTGGGTTGAGCAAAGACAAATTTACAAGAGCAGGACTTGAACCTGCAACTTCCGAATTAACGTGCCGGCGCAGTACCAAATGAGCTATCTAGCCCTAATGTTGGTGGTCTCCCTATTTTGTCAATAACTTTGTTCGGGGGTGCCAGTCAGAAGCCACTCAACCTGTAACTGCCATAGACAAGAATCACAAAAAGGGATCACACCCAAGTTTGCATGCCAGCAGCTCGAACACATTGTAGCCGCGTCCTTCGCAATTCAGCTTCTCAGCTGCAAGTAAGGATGATTAGCCTCCCAAATTATTATTAAGTTTACGATACAACCTGGGAAGCGGCAGCAAAGGGATCACCTTAAGGGGATGCAACTTTTTATTTCAAATACCAAATAATAAACCAAAAGGGAAACTGACTGGGTTTTTAATCATTTTTAATAATTTTGGATTGAACAAAGAAAAATAGACTAGAGAGGGACTTGAACCTTAAAGGGGAATTCAACTTTTTGATTTACCCAGTGAGTTACTCCAGTTACTTTTTTAACAAGTCAGTTTCCCTTGTGGTTTATTACTCTATGCTTATTTAAAGAGAGAGTATACCTTTGGTAATTACTCCAAAATTTAATGACCATAAAAACTTGCTTGGTAAAGAGCACTGGAGAGCTGTTGATATTATAAAAAAATAGTTAAAATCGAAACCCTTCTTTGAAGTAAGGAAGTTTTTTAGAAAGAGGTAATTTCTCACTAAAATATTTGAATCTGAGAAAGACTTCGGCCTGAAGCCTTTCTCAGGCATCTGAAAGCACACAAATTTGTTCATTAAGGGTGTTTTGTCTTTCGTTATTTTCTTGCAACTTCGATGACCAATTGAGCCCAAATTTTCACAGGTTTGTTGTTTTATGCATACATGTATTTGGGATACACCAAGTGAGAACACGGGTCTTTGACAATTACCAGTGCCTTTAAGTGGATATTGTTGGACCGTACATACCTTCATAGTGAGACTTTCAGCCAGAGATCTGAAGGCACTTGACAACCTGTTGCCATGATCCAAGGTGTACCTCACATTCGTTATGACCAAACCGATGCGATAATAGGCAACGGCAGCTGTAAATAACCAAGAAAATAACCATGTCATTGCTCCAGTTGTCTAATAAAATACAAAACAAAATTAATGGCCTGACGTTTTGATCCTAGTAGAGTCTTTGAGAAAGACTCTGCTAGGGTCGAAACGTCAGGCCATTAACTATTTTTTGCATTTTTACCATAGGTCCTTTTGGTTGGTGAGCAGTTTTTGCAACAGCTAATTCTATTTTCTCGTCTGATAAAATAGACACGATAATCTTAGTCACCTAATGCATTGACCAATCACATCTGCGAAAAGTCGGACGAGTTAAAATCCTAATGCCGTGTCGTGTCCGAGCAGTTGAGTGCATCGACTTCTCGGCCCAATTTTATAGAGCTGCTTTCAACACAGAAAATATCATTTAACAGTTTTCTGCTTAGAGCAAATGAGCGGGATACCAGTCATAAATGGTACACATGAGATGTGGTATTTTGGCTGGTAACCTTAATCTGGTAAGCAAACTTTTGTTGTGCTTACATTGTAGCTACTTTTTTTTGTGCTTAAGCAGCTCTGTGAAACTGGGACCTGATGGTTGAACCATCAGAGTGTGGGTTTGCATCCCAGTCAAGACACTTTTGTCCCTGAGCAAGGCACCATAATTGCTTCTCTTAACCAAGGTGCCTTTTTTTTGGGGGGGGGGTATCAGCCTCAATTTGCAATATATCGGCAGCACTTATCGGCCCGATACGCTAGCTGGTGCATAAATAATAATAATAATAATAATAACAAGTTCTTATATAGCGCATTTTACAATAAACGTCTCAATGCGCTTTGCATTAGTGCCCTGGTCATTGGGCCAATAACATTCCTTTAACCTTTCTCAGCTCCCTGGGGAGTATACAACCCTGGGCAACCGTGGCGCTCCGAAGGCTTTTCAAACACAATATCAACCTCTACCCTCGCAGGTACCCATTTATACCCCTGGGTGAAGAGAATAAATTATAGTTAAGTGTCTTGCTCAAGAACACAAGTGCCATGACCGGGATTCGAACCCACAACCTGATGACTAACCACCAGAACTTGAATTCGATGCTCTTAACCGCTCGGCCACGACATCCTACATACACCCTTCATACATTTTGAGAAAAGGCAAAAAGAAAACACATTCCTGCAGAGGAAGTTTGGTGTAATACATGTAGCTGGCCTTTGACATTTGACCTTAAACGTACCTGTTGGTGGTTCTGTCCCACTTCCCTCTGGTTCATCAATCCCCGACCCTTCCTCGTCTTCTCCGTTGACAAAGATTCCAGGTGTCGCTGATGTCCCAACTCTGTTTATAGTTTGTCTCTTTTCTCTAATGTGCGGTTCTTCAACAAGGGTTAATTGGGGTAAACTTTCCACTTCTTCAGTTTCAAACAATTTTCCTGCATGCCGTTTTGAGGGTTTTGCCTTCCGATTTTGGCGTCCATTGTTTTTTGTAAATGGTAAATATCCCTCGTCCTGAGTTGGGGAAAAAAGGAAACAAAAAAAGCAATACATTGTTAGTTAAAATATTAAAATCACTGGAATGCAGTTGTATGGGAACATCTCAGATCGAATACTGCCCTCTGTTGTTCAGAATACATCAGCCACCTCAACAACAAAACTTTCAAAATAGAGTAAAAAAATATTATTTTATGCGGCTTAAAATCCTGGTTCAAAAATTATGCAGAGCTCTCCCAAATTATACTTTGACCCTAGTCGATAGTTCATCAAGTAATATTTCAGGCAGTTGTAAATTGCTCGGGAACCACAAAAGCCAATTAAAAGTTATTTATTATCACAATCAAAAGAGTCAACTCTATAAAAAAGGGCAATAATTCCTGCCAGGAAACTAATCTTTTTTGTTGTGGAAACTTTTTCGAGGACACATGTGGTGGACAGATGGACTTTTCATACAATGTTGAGGTAGGTCGACTCTACATGTATCTTCAAAGAACTTTATGCCAGGTTTGATCAGCTGTGGGGTTTTTTTTTGCCTATGACATGTGGGGAGATTATGACAAAAGGCTGTTGAATATTTTCATAATTATTCTCTCAGGTATTTTTTGTCCAGGCAAATACAAGGAGAACATTGTGCTTGTCAAATTTCTTTGAGGCAGTTATTACCTCCCTAGCGCCTGATACAGAACAGTTCCTTTTTACTGGCCAGTAAGCCCCCCCCCCCTCCTCTCCCACCCTTCCCTCCTCCCAACATATCCCATCTAGGTGTGCCATGAAAAGGCTGTTGAACATTTTCATAATATTCTTTCAGGTATTTTTTTTGTCCAGGCAAATACAAGAAGAACATCGTTCTAGTCCAATTTCTTTGAGGTATTTATTACCTCCCTAGTGCCTGATACAGAATAGTTACTTTTTACTGACCTGATAAGCCCCCCCCCCCTCCTCCCCCACCCATTCCCTCCCCCAAACACATCCCATCTAGGTGTGCCATACGTGCATCATCCAAAATATAAATCAGTACAAATCTTTGAGAGGTCAAGGGAGTTTAACCCCAACTGCACGGACACACACACTAGACACACGCTTCGGTCCCATGCCACGCGAATCAGATCATGTGAAGACACCCACTGTGCTCTTCCACATGTTCTATGGCGTCAGGTTAAACTGGTTGAGACATGGCATCTGAAACATCCCACCATCTGGTAGTACAAGACCAATAAGCTTTCGGAAGACAGTGAAAACTTCTTGGACACTGTGACTAACAAAGCAAAGGGTATAAAATGAAATAGGGACATCGCCAACATAGGGCTAGATAGCTCAGTTGGTAGAGCGCCGGCATGTTAATCCGGAGGTCGCAGGTTCAAGTCCAGCTCTAGTCAATTTTTCTTGTTCAACCCAAAAGTATTTTAACGCAGGCCTTGTATCACTGGACCACTGGCCAGAGTCCAGTAATTTTAGCACTTAAGCCTATGACCCCACAACCAAACAAGACCCAGGGTTCTCCCTATGCACAAGCTAGCGTATCAGGCCGATACGCGCACATTTCGGCTGATACGCGATAAACATCGAGAGAAAACCATGTAGAATGCTCCAGATTACACAGTAGGGCTTTTAAAACCAAGATTAACACCAAGTAGAAAACATTCCAAAGATCTTGTTTCAATTCAGCTTGCTTTGGCCAACCATCAACAAATTTGGATCCAAAATGCCCCACAGTTTTGATAAAACCTTGGGAGAACCCTAAGACCTGTATTCTGATGTTTCTCGAGACACAACATACTCCACATTACTTTTCAAGATTTACGAACCTCAAAAGTTCAGCAATTTTAAAGAAGATAGAAACATTTTTTCTGGTCTTGTAATCAATATTTCTGGTTCGGGGAAAGTTCTGAGCAACAAGACATGTTCTCTAAGGGGAATTTTCTTGAAATTCAAGCACAATTTTTCTGGTCTTGTAATCAATATTTCTGGTTCGGGAAAGTTCTTGAAATTCATTAAGGTTTCCAAATTGACATGGCCGTCTGCAGATGTTATTATCATAAACCTGAGATACAATTTTCTTTTTCATTCGTACAGTTGTCGAAATTGATTCCGCAGAAGCCATTATAGGAATTGGAGGTTTCCATTTCTCAAGGACTTTACGCATGTTTTTAATAGTTTTTTGTTTTCTTCTCAGCTGCACTTACAAATGTAACTTTAAAGCGTCTGAAATGGTCATTAAAATAATTTCACTCCCATGGCCAAGATTTTTCTCTGGCTTGTCAAAGCGGAAGATTTGTTGATGACTTCAGTGCCTAGATTACACCTTGAAAATGTGATGTCTGCTTATCTAGGGAGTGTTTGAGTTTGGTCTCAAAGGGGAAGTAATGATACATACATTAATTTCATATTCAGACTGCTCTTCCGACCGCTGATATAGTGATAAATGTCTTACAAGCCATAGTACTCTGAAATGCAACAGCCAGGAGGTTCAGGAGGCTTCATCCTCTAGACCAAGGGGAGGCCCAGGCCCACTACCCTAGTCCTTTATTTGTGGTGATGTAGAGAGTCTGTGAATTCTCTGAAATATAACACCCATGAGGTGTAGGGGGCTTCATCCTCTAGACCAAGGGGATACCCAGGCTAACTACCCCAGTCCTCTATAAATGCAACACACGGTAGGTTCGTGGGCTTCATCCTCTACAACAACACCCTGGTGGTTCAGGGGGCTTCATTCTGTACCAAATACCCAAAAGAGACCTTGCAGGACCTTTATATATACTGAGTCTTTCAATTTTCTGAAATGCAACACCCGGGAGGTTCAGGGGGCTTCATCCTCTAGACCAAGGGGATACCCAGTCTCACTATGTCCTTTATTTGTGGTGATGTGTAGAGAGTCTGTAATCCTCTAAAATCTAACACCTCCAGGTAGTTCAGGTCAAGGGTGCTTCATCCTAGAGACGCAACAGAGAATAAAGCCCTATTCACACGACAGAAATTTAACAAGGGTCCCTTGCTTAATTTTAGCATGGTTGCGAAATTGTACCAAATGCACCTCGTGTGAAAGAACAACAATGTTTATACTGTCCACAAAGGATGGCAAATTTGAGAAGATTTCACCAGGGACCTTGGACAGTCCAAACATTGTTGTCCTTTCACACGAAGTGCAATTTGTAAAATTTCACAACCATGCTCAAATTAAGCAAGGGACCCCAGCTAAATTGCTGTTGTGTGAAAAGGGCTCAAGGCACATTACCCTAGTCCTTTCAGGTGACTTAGAGAGAGTCTGTCAATCCTATATAAAATGTATTACACATCTGGTAGTTTAGGATACAGACAGACCCAGGCCTGGCCCTCTAGATCTCTTTGGTGATGTACATTTACTGCAGAGCTGCCTACATTTGCATCTTGCAATCAGGGAGATTTTGTACAACAATCAGGGAGATATGTAGAATTACATTCAACATAACACTAGGGAAACAGTTTCCATAAGGGAGATTTTCAAATTTGCTCATCAGAGCATAGTAAGATTGGTTTATTGTCAGGGAACTCTCTGCAGAATCAGGGATCAACTCTGGTACTCATTTTGGGTTTTTTATTTTAATGTAGCACCTAGAAGGTTGGCGCCTGGGGGCTTACTCCTCAAGACCATAGATAAGAACATGTAGAAGGATTTCCAACTCACATCATGTTGAACTGGTTATCAAGACCAGCATCTTTAAATTCTTATAAAATAAAAATCTAAGCACCATTTTTCGCAGGATGGCTTTAAAAACAACTGAGAGCTCACTTCTTTAAACTGAACCCTAATTAGAAACGCAATGCCCATGTGTTTGCCCTTTCAGCCTTGATTCGTAAGACGGACTTGAAGCTGACACTCTGACAGAGTAACCCAACCCCGATTGGTTGCACTAATACCCAACTATTTTCATAAGAAGAAACACTACGGTCGTCATGGTAAAGACACTGGGTTATGTTTTCGGACTCGTCTGGGAACTTTTCACCCCTTCTTTAAGTAAATAGCTTTCAGGAAGCTAATGCCCGGTAGAAACAACCACAGGATTTCCAGCAGATTAACCTAGCCTACAGCTCCCAATTATGTACATGTGTAAATAACAATAGACAAAATGCAATCGTCGGACAGTTTAAAGGTGATACTTGAGTGGTGGTTGTGTTTTCTCCTGGCCAATGAACTTATTTTTATCGAGGTGGTCTGCAAACTAACACCCAATTTGTGATTTTTTGATTGATCGATGTCAAGGAAATAGCTCATAAATGACACAAATTGAATGTTTTTGGATTAGTGTTACCTTTATGGCAAATCTTCACAGCGACGTGCAAGGTTTGCCCTTAACTTTTTCAGTGACTAGCAGCAGGACCAGTCAACTTGTCACGTCACTAGTCTGCCAGCTTTTTCACTGGTCCATATTTTCAGGTTTTCTTTCAACATTGTCATTAGCATAGGACTTGTAATTTGAACTGAAATGAAGCAGTTTACATGTGGTGAAGGGACCTCAGCAATAAACTAGCAAACAGGACTAGTTGGACAGAACTCTGACTGGTCCTCAGGTGTTTTAACTGGCATCTGGCCAGCAGACCACTGTTATAAGGGAGAATGCTGGAGGGGGTGATATTGGCCAAAACAATTGCCTGGTGGCCACTGAAAATCTGAAGAAAGAAATATTGCGGTTGCAAACTCCTTACCAACCAAAACGACCTGTGGTATAAATGCAAAAATTGTAAATGGCCTGAAGTTTACTGCTGCATATATAGTAAAGTAAAAAAAAACTTAATTTTTTGACTTTATTTTTTGTGGAAATATTTGACCTGAAAATGTTGTAATTTGCTCTCCTTTTTTTTGCTCTCTATTACGTCACTAACACACTGACTTCATCGAATCTTTAACTAATGTCAACGGTTGATTCTTTGCCCATTTCCCTTGACGTCAGGCGCTGTTAACTCGCTGTCAATATTCAGGAAGCAAAGGTTCTATGGACTGCTGCATTAGAGTGCACTCACGGCGATGTCTGCATTCCGGAAGCTATATATTTGTGTCCCACTCAATGTGTTTTGTATACTTCGGGTGATGTCCGTGAAATTGTAATTTCAACAGTATCTTCACTGCAACCGTTGATGCGTAACTGTCAAGTACCAGTTTTGACAACTATGCACATACTACTTTTTCAAGGGTAAACATGTAGTTGTTACCAACTGGTCTGGGCCTTTTACTTTGTTCACTCCGAAGAGAGTGGAGAGAGTTTGGGGGAGTTGATTTAGTCAAGTATAACACCGGTCAAACCGGGATCTAGAAAAACTGGCGAAGACAAGTTGTCACGTTTAAAATAAAATCTACGTTGAAATCACCAAGGCGTGATTAAAGTTATTGTAGAGTACAGAGACTGGCGTCCAGTCATCTGGAATCATTGACCCTCTTGCTTGTAAAAATTCAGGGGGAGAGAAAAAAAATTGTGTTACCTCTCGGTTGTAAAATACAAATGAAGCTGGGACGCAACCTTACGAAAAATCACAATTTCTTGTTTTATATGGTGATGGAAGTAATTTTCCCATGAGTTAAAAGTAAAATCTGTAACAAAACTGATTCTTTCACGAATATGTTGATTGTTTTTCTCTGAAACTTTTAAGTTAAGGCCTAACCTGAGAATTCAAGATTTTCCCAAAATGTAATAATTTAATCTTGCTAGGCTCTGTTTATTTCAAATACAATTTGGTTATAGACTTCAAATGTTGAATTTGTTGTATTTTATAAATCAATCTACATACACTGTATGTACATTTTAGTGGATGGACAGAATGAGTAACTTAAACGTGGAATAGACTTATTCAAATAAATACCTGTACTGTTTACAAACCTACATTCCTCTTTATAAAACATGCTGCCACCTTTAGGAAAAATAGTCAAAGACAACTATGTCTGCACTATCTGACCCGACATACACATATATGTGCATGTAAACATGACATAACAAACTTGTAAATGTTTAAAGGCATGGTACACGTTTGGTAATTACTCAAAATATTTATTGGCATAAAAACTTACTACGGTAACGAGCTACGGAGAGCTGTTGATAGTATAAAACATTGTGAGAAACGACTCCCTCTGAAGTAACGTAGTTTTTGAGAAAGAGGTAATTTCTCACTAAAATAATAACAACTTCTTGCAAGAAGTTTTTATTCCTAACTGAAAGCACACAAATTTGTACAACAAGGGTGTTTTTTCTTTCATCTTTTCTTGCAACTTCGATAACCAATTGAGCCCAAATTTTCACAGGCTTGTTATTTTATGCATATGTTGGGATACACCAAGTGAGAACACTGGTCTTTGACAATTACCAAACGTGTACGATGCCTTTAAGCTCTATTGGTCGTCGAAAAACCTCATCATGTTTTTTTCGAACTTGCGAATTCAAAATTAACTTTTGTAGGACATACACATTTCTCAAAAACTGTAGCATTTTAGGCAACAAATCTTTCAAGGGAAGTTTTCCGCCACGATATCTGTAGACCATATATAATTTATGACCTGAGCTGCGAATGTATTATCCTAAATTATTATATAAACATTTAATAATCGGGATATACTGTTGATGTGATAATGGTTCGAAGTTATGAGTCATAAAAATAAATAAAAAAGGTAATTCAAAGAGACAAATTTCTGGTCGGTTGCTTAATTTGTCAATCGGTTACTTAGCTTTTGCAGAAGTACGTACGGTCAACAAAATTTGAATTTAGAATTTATTTAAAATATGCAAAATTGTTCAACAGAAACCTTACTATATTACTTTTGTTAAAGTTATTCTAGATAAACCAAGAAGATGTATATAAAATGAGTAATTCATAGTGTAAGATTTCAAAGTTGTACTAAATTGTAATATTTCATAACATTGTTTACACTTGAGGTATCCGAAATGTAAACAAATTTCGGCAGAAACCTGCCCAGAAAAGTTTGGTTCAAGTTACTCTTGATGAACGAAAAAAATAAAACCAAATGAAGTAAAACCAAAGAAAGTCTTATGAAATATATAGTAACAATCAATCAAGTAATCAAGTAATAAACCACAAGGGAAACTGACTGTGTAAAATTTCCCCCCTTTTTTTGGGGGGGGGAGGGGGTTGAAAAAAAATTGACTCCAGCAGGACTTGAACCGGCGACCTCCGCATTAACATTCCAGCACTTTACCAACTGAGCTATCTAGCCCTGAGTTGGTGGTCACCCTATAAATAAATGGTAGTTTCAGATTCTCAGATTTGTATTAATTGTTTCATTCACCCTCTTATCTCAGAGACAAGAGTCCGCACCCCCCCTCCAGCCCCCCCCCCCCCAGCTTGGAAGATTTATTCCAACCTTGCACACAGCCCTAGACTCCATGTCTCCCCTGAATTATACACACTGTAAATCCTCTATAACAAGAGACAGTTTATCAAAATCATAAAATAAATTTGATAATTCCCAGCGGAGGATCGGGTTTTTTTTCCCTGGAGCAAGAGCGAGATTCCTGGCAAAGTATTCAAGATGGAAAGGGATTACTGCGTACTGTGCATGGCTGCGATGGCTTAAAGGGTCTGTATACGTTTGGTAATGAATATGAAAATTAATAACAATAAAAACTTATTTGGTAAGAAGTACAGCAGCTTTGGATAGTAAAATGCATTTTGAGAAACTTTTCACTTCGAAGTACTGCAGTTATGGAAAAAGATATCACTTTTTATCCCCAAAGATTTTGAATCTGAGAAGCGTTACTGCAGTAACGTTTCTCAGATTGTGTATTCCAATTGCAGATTATTCTTCCTGCGTGGACATAATCGCTCCAGATTTTCGGCAATATCTCAAAACGCTACCACCTTTTGAAATGAAGTTTTCACAGGTTAGTTTTATGGATACATCTACAACTAGGATTGAAACAAACAGTGGGTTCCAGTTACCAAATGTATACAATCCTTTTAAAGTTTTGTTGCTATCACAACAACCTTTGAAAGTTCTACCTGAAAGCATACAACGTATTTGTTACAAAGTTACATTTTATCATTTTGAAAAATGTATTTTTCTAAAATGTTTGTTAAAAATAAAAAATATTTGCACATTTATGTACAACAAAACAATTTCTGTAATTAGTCTTCCACTTCAGGTATACTTGTTGAGAACCATGTATGTACACATAATTATCTTTTTTAATTTAGATGTATTGGCCATTTTGAGGTATGGCCACTTTTGGAGAGGGCCGTTTGGTTCTGGCGTATACAGACAAGTTAACGCAAACGAATTAGTGACGACAACAAGGTTTTAGCCAGGATTTAGGAAATAGGTGTCCAAATTTGCTGGAAATTTTAAAACTGGGTGTCCAAATTGTTCACTTACATTACATTTACATGTGAATGAGGTATTTTATTCATTTAGATTTTTAGAGACATTTAAAAAAAAAGAGACATTTAGGCTTTAGAGACATTCATTTGTTTGAGTGTATCGGTAAATGAATAAATGAATAAATTATTAATGACAGATAAAACAGGGTGTCCAAATTTTAAACAGGGTGTCCAAAAGACACCAAGACACCCCTCTGGCTAACACTATGCGTAGAAATGTGTCCACCATACATCAAAATGGCTTATTCAGTTTGATTTTAAGATGTGTTTTAAGTACACCACTCTTTGACTGAATCATGAATGTACTCTTCAAGCAAGTCAAATTCTTGCTTAGAACCAATGACACCTATTAATCTTGTCACGTTAAAAGTTTACTTCGCTTTAATCCTTTCCCACCAAATAGGTTTAACAGATGGTAGGCAACCTGACAAAACTATTCCACTATCTGATTTTGTAAATTATGTACACAAATTTCAAATTATTTTCATATTTAATATCATTCCTACTAAGAAAAAAAACCTGTGCCCGACGTAAACAAAATTGAATAAGATTAAAATTGAATAAGATTTCTCGATCTGTTTCTCCCTCAAAGAAAATGTTGAGCATTTTATCGATGAAGAAAGCTGTCGCTGGACGTTAGGAAGCGAGAGACCTAAATTTTAAACAGGCTTTAGAGACATTTATTTGTTTGAGTGTATCAGTTTACCAGTAGATACAGAGGATTTCACTCCATCCATCTCAACACCGCATTGGAAGTTGAAAGTGACTTATGCCATCATCGGGTGCATATATAATGTTTCAGAGGTTATAACGTGGTCTACCACCCGTGAAGGGGGAATTTGAGGAGTGGAGCTGGAGGTCATTTTGAAGTCAAACATTTTTCGAAGGAAAGTGTGGACGCTTGCTATGTGCAAAAGTCCAACCATCATGGCCCCATTTGTTAAGCCAAAAATAAGTGGGAATTATGGAACATAGCACTCATTTGCGTTGTCTGATAATTTTAGAGCCACAGTATGCCCAAAGTTAGTTTTACAGACGGAAATTCGTATGAAATCAGAAGTATCTCGAGTTCGCTACAAGCAAATTCTAAGGGTCATGCACTTTTATAAGGGAAATGTAATCTCTTAAATCATGAATGTTTAAAGTTATTTGCAGCTGGGGAACAAATTGCCTTTTTTAGTTATACAAGTTCACTTTCCTTTTCAAGCCTATGTAGTTAACGACAATAACCTACAAAAGTCACGATTCATGCAACTTAAATTACCGTAGCTCGTGTACTGTACTGGGCAGGTTTATGGATCAAATGGCTTCTTAAAGCCGAGTGTTTCCTCTTTCCATTGGTGTAACATGAATGATGATCGTAACCAGTTGCCATTTTACAGGGCAGCAAATCAAATCCAATGGAAAAGACTGTTTCAAAGCGTTATACGTTAGTGTTGAGAATACAAAGTTTGGACCTGAGAGCAAATGTCCACATAATGTAGGGACTTGAAACACTGTGTGGACTTACACACGTCCACACAGTATTTTTTTACAGTGTTGAAGAATAGGATTTTCCTTAAGTGTACAGAACAAAGAAATGTCCACAGAGTGACTGCAACACAGCTGTGTGCGTGTGCATATACATTACAACGTGCACACACGCACACACGTGTAAACACCGGCAATCGTGGACCCTCCTTTGTTCAACTCTTTGTGATAGCAACCGTGGACCACAATGCTTTCCTTTGTGATAGCAACCGTGGACCTATTGTCCCTTTTGTTATAGGTCCACGGTTAGAATGTGGATACCTACCCACACACACACAGCGCATCATTATTTGAGCGCTTCTGATGCATTGGGTTCTATTATGAATTGGATCGCATACATGTAAGTACACTGTATCTAGCGGGTGCTCATGGACCGTTCCGTTGGACCACCGGAATGTTCCATTGGAACTGTCAAAATGCTAATGCGCATAATATTCACTCGTGTAGGATTGCTCCCGTACTTCGGCACAGTGATTGTGATGCGGTCCAGCGGAACGTACTTGTGGTCCAATGGATTGCGGGCATGTGCCCACGGGAATGTTCTTTTGCACCGAGAACTTTCCCGACTTTTGAGATGCTCCCTTAGCTGGAAACAGTTTACTAAATCAGCACAAACATCAATCTCTGAGGACAACATGGTGAACACAGACATAACAAGTGCCCCTTTCTGCCCCTTGAAAAAAAATGCTTATCTCATTCACAGACAACTAAACAATTTACCCCCCCCCCTCCCATTTTCCAATAATTTTACTAGTTTGATTGGCATCAAGTCAATGTTTTCGCTACATTAGTCTGATATCCTGCCCTACACAAACATACTGTACTACAACATTACATCAGCAAGATCAACACTGGTTCAGCTCAACATGGCACCCGAGTCATCGCTTGACACATTAGTCCAGTGACCCCAGTTGTGCCCCATATATAATAGTCTCCAAAACAAGTCTCAAGCCTGTCTAATTGGGTGTAAAAGTGTTAGTGCAGTCACAAGATTGATACTGTGTAGACAAAACAATCTCCATCAGCAGCCCCCCCATACACACACTCCCAGCCAATTTAAAACTTTTTTGCATTTGCTAGCAGAGCAAGACCCCCTCCCCCTTCAAGCAACAAACTAACATCCATAATAATGTTACAACCATGAATTCAATAATTGGTCAAACAGTGTGAAATTCCTACCCACATTAGCCCAGTGACCCCTGGTGACCTCTTAGTCTCCCAAACAAGTCTTAGGACTCAATTGGGTGTGAAATCTAAATAAAGATCAGCAGTGGGTGTTGTTGTTCCAGTTGGTGGTACAGACTCAACATCACTGCAGAAAGCCAGACATAAAACACAACAAAACCTCCAAACCTTATTGTGGCTTGTCCTAGTCGAGTGGTTTAAAGGAACACGTTGCCTTAAAATCTCAAGAAATTTTGCTGTTTGGAAGTGTTCCATATCCTTATTAAGAGTTGTTCGTGCAATAACATGCCTTTAATGTGTTATAATTAGTGAATGGTGATTAAAAAAACAAAACATTGCCATCTGACCCCGAGATCTGCCCCGCGAAACCTATACGTATTTCCAGCCGTAAATACCACCGTCCATGTAATGGGCAAAATGCGCGACGAACAGTCGTTACGCTAGTGCCGTAGTCAGTGGCCTGGTAAACCAGTTAGATCTCCTTGCTCTATGGTCAGATGAAAACCGGGTAATAATCTCATTTTCTACCTCGCTCGCAACTTGTAAACCGAGCTAAAGCTAGCTCAGTATTG
Organism: Plazaster borealis; assembly: GCA_021014325.1. Classification (NCBI taxonomy): domain Eukaryota; kingdom Metazoa; phylum Echinodermata; class Asteroidea; order Forcipulatida; family Labidiasteridae; genus Plazaster; species Plazaster borealis. Next base: position 120,622 of record JAJGQC010000760.1, on the reverse strand, counting down.
GGTCCGAAATATCCAGCCGCGTATTTGCGGAACGGCCAGCCGCATATTCAGAATATTAGAACACATGCAGTACAGGGAGGAGACAAACTATCACATTTGGTTCACCTCCCTGTACTGCATGTGTTCTAATCGCCGGCTGGCTATATCGGGCCCAATACTGTGCTAGATTCAGGTGTTGGATATTTATTGGAATACAATAAACAGATGGTAATCGTAACATTTTTAATAAAATAATTGCTCAGTCGTAGTTCAACAGCTGCGACTGGAAATAAGACTAATAGAATTTGTCCGCCATTTATGGAAGTCAAAATCTTGACTCCCATAAATGGCGGAGCGTTGGTTTCATGGAAGTGAGCAAAAGCGAAGCATTTCTAAGGCACGTTTATGTGGATAATTATATTCTACTTTTAAACATCTTTCCGACCGTGCTCATTATACATCAAACGCTTGTTATAGCCCAAAAGCGCCCAACAGCGCCCAACCCGAAGGCAACGTGTCCCTTTAAGAGCACCGGACTCCATCAAGCTCTGATGTTTTTTCGGTTCAGCAGAGTGTGGGTTCGAGTCCCTGTCTTGGCCCTTGTGTCCATGAGCAAGATATTTTAACATTATTGCTTTGTTCTTCGGATGGGACATTAAGCCGTAGGTCCCATGTACTAGGGTTGGTAGTGCACGTAAAAGAACCCAGTTTACTTATCGTTGAAAAGTAGGTGTTAACCCCGGTGTTTCAGGTTTCCTCATGCTTGCGAGCTACAGTGATTAAGTTATGAGGCATCCTTGGTTTCATTATCAGAAATATATAATAATAATAACAAAAACACACATCTACAAGTACTTGCACTTGCAAAGTGAATATATGTCTCCATTCACCATTGGTACATGCACTAAACCAATCATTTGAAATTTATAAACGATTTCACCATAAATGTATCTGGGGCGGTCCGGTTGGAATAGTGGTCTCTTTCTTCGCCTTCCACCTCTAGGACCCCGGTTCGAATCCCGCCAGGGCACTATGTGGATTGGGTTTGCAGTCCATACATGATAGCGTGGGTTTTCCCTGGAATAATTCTCTGGGGTTTTCCTCCTACATCTAAAACTGAAACTTTCTCCCTTGTCTTCTTTTCTTGAAACTTCTTGTCATTAGCTTGATACAATTTCTTTGATCAAGTTACACTTTGTCCTAATTTTGTTTTGTACTTTGCGCTTTGAAGCTAACTCCCATTAACTAACTTCCCTATTTGAGCGTTACACAGGAAATGAAATTATGTCATAGATTCGAACTTTCCTTCCTAACAAGCGACTTTCTTTGTCTGGTCGGTTAAATGAAGGAAAGCAGTTTAAACTCACTTGAAGGAAGGCGTTATAGACCGGACCAATTAATTAAATATGTGTCCCTTTTTATATTCTCTTCGCAGACATTTGAAGAAATGTTACGGAAAGTGAGAAACATGAATCATTCAAACCTTCAGAGTGCTGTGTACAAACCAATGCATATTGAGATATATTGCGATAGGTCACCTCGTGAAAACACTGCACTTCAATAGATCCGACGTGAAAATGCGAGTTTGGAACTATCGCTACAGCAGGCCTGGAATTACACGTGGAGGCCACGAGGCCACGGCCTCTGTTGCCCCTGGTCTTGGCCTTGGTGGCCCTTCAAAAGTTCCCCATACACTTTAAGATTTTCCAATGGAGGTGCTCTTTGTAAAATGAAAATGGCCTTGCCCTCTCAAAGATAAAATTCCAGGACTGCTATAGCACTATGTATATCATGTGTAAAGTGGCGTAACGTGATAGGTCAATTCGTGGAAACATAAAACAAAATCTGGTGATATGTTGTTCATACTAATTAGTGTAATTACAAAACAATTACGTGTTAGGTGCTGAAACTTGCTGAAAGTGTTAACAGTAATGAGTATTTTAATAATTTGTATAAAAGCCGAGTTGCCAATTCACAACAGAAAAATATTTCTTTTGAAAAATATACTCATTTATTTGTTATTTAAATTGAAAAAGTAAATAATACGGGCTATCTTAAGATTATGAAGTTGCACTCAGGAAAGTCCCCACACCACATTCAGCTCAATCCAGACATCTGCTTCTAAATTGAAATCGACTCACTGGATACTTGGCAGACGGGTAAATGAAAATACCTAGCCTCATAGTGACCTCACGTGTGGAACCCTGCCTTCAGTGCCAGACCGAGTACACCTACATGTACTGTACATATTTTTGGCCACTAAAGTATTTCAAAATCAGCAGGAGACCTGACGTCATGCATTAAAGGAAATTAAGGGATAGAATGTTTCTCTTTAAAAATTTATTGGAGCATGTACTTGATGAACCAACTGTTCATTCTTAAGTGAGATTCTGATTGCAGTCCTGCAAAAGCAACATACAAGGTCAACCCTTAATGATTCATTTCCCCATATACAAAGAGGGACAAAGGGTACTGGATTGCAGGATCAAAATCTCCCTTTTTCCAGTGGTTATTGTGTAATCCTTGATTTTAGACTTTCTTCCTTTTGTTGTACAAACGAGGATTACAAGAGATTGATAGGCTGCCACCATTGTTTTCCTCTGAATTTTGCATGTCCGAGATTCCAGCATACCATGGCAGATTATTGGCTTACGGCCAGGGTTCGGTAAAGTAAGTAAAGTAAAGTCTGTCCCGAGCCAATATGGCTCATCAGGCAGGTGTTTATACCCGGTTTCCTTAGCATTAAACGAATGAGAACTTTTCACTATTCCCCCTGGACAGGATGCCAGTTCGTCACAAGTTACTTCCCAGCTCTCGCCGGTACCCATTTGTACTCCTGGGTGGAAAGAAGCCATTATGATAAATTAAGGTAAGGCATTCCATAATTTCTCAAAGGCGAACAAAAATCCTGGTGCATTTTTGAGAATGTTTGTTGTCTTTGCTTTATTTTAGTCAGGATTTTATTGTGACACTGATATTCTCAAAACAAAAATTGCTTCAAAAGTTCAGAAAAGTTCCAAAAATAATACCAGAGGCACAGTAACAATATTTTTAATACAGACTTGAAATGGTTTACAGTCCAGCTATATTGCACCCTTGATTGCAATTCTGCCGATGTTCAAAACTTTCTCTAATGATTCTTTGATTGAGAAGGTATGATTGGTGGATGATGATACCATGTGACACACTGCTATTCAAAGACTCAATTCAGGACTCGATTGTGACTCATAACTCAAAGTCCCTTTAACAGTCTCCATAATTATATTTCACCCTTGATTGCACTACTGCAGATGCGCAGCCTGAGTTCAATAATTCTTTAATTGGGAAGGTATGATTGGTGGATAGTGATACCATGTACACACTGCTATTCAAAGACTCAATTCGAGACTGCTATTAAAATACTCAATCCAAGACTCGATTGTGACTCACAACTCAGAGTCCCTTTAAAGTCTCCATAGTTATATTTCACCCTTGATTGCAATTCTGCAAATGCGCAGCACGAGTTCAGTGATTCTTTGATTGGGAAGGTATGATTGGGTGAGGGATGGTGATACCATATGTGACCCACTGCTGTCACAGAGAGTCCTGCAGCTTCGGAGAAGGTTACACAGGTGATGGTCGTGGTGTTCATTCATTTACAACAGAGTGAAAACGTTACATCCTTCAGCTGCCTTAGGGTCAGGTCTTCAAACTCCCACAGAGGGTCCAAGCTCACACCACCCCAAAATCGCCAAAACCTAGGGAACTTTTACTCTCATTGAAAGTACAAGTGGGAGCCTCCATGACTGTAGCTTAGTTAAGTTTTGGATGCCTGTCATGATCTATTTCTGGAAGAAGTGGCAACCTGGTTGGTTTATCTTAACTTGACTGCTCTCGATGTCGTCACAAAAATTCACCTTTCCCCAATTGTTAAAGGTACATTGTAAGGTCATAGATTGGTAAATACTCCAAAACAAAATGACCATAAAATCTTACTTGGTAAGAAGCACTGCAGCTGTTAGTAGTTTAAACTATTTTGAGAAAGGACCCTTCGAAGTAATATGGTTTGTTTTCCTTCAAAGTAATATGGTTTGTTTTCCTTTAAAACTTGATCTTTAAAAAAGTGTCAAAATTCCTCAATAAAGGGAACAAAAGAGTGGTGACGACGTCTAAACAGCCACGACCCTCCAAGGTTTCAAACGGTCGTTTAAGTTCGAGTCACTACTCTTTTCATTTTGTTAATAGTGTTGGAAAATCTGTAACACTTTTCTGGACATTTTCAATTCCTGTCACGTCCTCGGGTTCTGTTTTGTGAAGGGTCAAAATGTATGCGCCAGTCAATGGTTGTGCGTACGCGTGCGTGTACTACATGTAATAGATCTTATATTGAATACCTGTATACATGTATGTAAGTATTGATTAAGTTACACACAAATAAGCGCCATGCATAAGCTTGCGCGCCACGCACATGTTTTAACACTTCTCACCGTATTTATATCCCACGTTTAAACATGGCCACGTGATCTTCCCTTGACCAATCAGAATGGATAAACTCTCCCGGGTATTTAGAAATACATAAGTAACAAATACCATCAACTGCAGAGTACATCTGACCTTCAGAACTCTGGATTAAGTAGACAAATTTAATTTAGAAATATTTGTACATACATGTCTGGGGAAATAAATATGAAGTCTAGGCCTACAGTGTTTTTTTCTTTTCTTCTGCAGGGTGTTCTCATGTGCTGTGTGGATTGTTATGGACCGACATTCTGTATTATGTGTCACTGCACGCTGCGTTTTGACATTTTCATCCATTTGTGTTAACTGCCTTGAGGACTGTGTACAAAGGTGTATAAATTTTTCACGAGACTCAAGCTTTGTCTGAGGTGTTCAAATTTAAAGGCATTATACAGGATTGGTAAGGTTAAAAAACATCATCGTTTAATAGAACCATTTTTTACTGTCAATTGTCGTATTCAAGAAAACTGTATCTTAAAACCTAAAAAAGATCGCAACAGCTGATTTCAGTTGTTACAACCAAAATTAAGGACAATGTGTTTACAAGCTGAAAACTGTGCATGGTTTTTCACTATTTTCTCCAGACTCACACAACGGATTGAGCCCAAATGTTCACAGGTTTGTTATTTCATGTAGGCCTATATTGTTGATCACACAAAACATGAACACTATCTGCAACTATTTTGTCAGGTCTACCAATCCTGTATTTGCCTTTAAAGAGGGGGAATATTTTTGACAATTATACAAACAAATAAAACAAGGATGAGTTGATTCTTGATCTATAAAAAAAAAGGCTTGGTATAAAATTTATTCTTCAGTTAAAATTGCCATGAGAAATACTGTCATTGTCAAGAAAATATTGTATTTTTGCCAGACTGGAATTACACAAAGGCAGTGACCTTTTGACCTTGTCATAATCTTAGTGTCTTCAAAAAATTTCCACATGTTATGGTAACGTTACTAACTGTCATCTGGAAAATAAAATCTGACCTTTCACTAAGTGTTCACAACTCACACCTAATTCAGCTGTAATTGTTGGTAATACTCTGCACTGTGTTTGAGAAATTTAACTGTATTAAATACAAATCCCAACAACAACTGTTTCGCCTGCCAGGGCATTTACATTATTGCTTCGTCCTTCGGATGGGATGAAGTATAGCTGTAAGTCCCATGTGTTGTGTAATGCACGTAAAAGAACCTAGTTACACTTATCGTAAAGGGAGGGGTTCGCCGGTGTTTCTGGCAGTGGCTGCCGAGTGCGTCACAGCACCTTGTAAACCCTAATGAGGTGCTGCGTAAATGGGTCTCATAATTCATAAACTTGAAAACCTGTCTTTAAAAAGTGTTTCTCTTTGTTCAAGCGCCTTGAGCACCTTATTGGTGGATACGGTGGATTTTTATTATTATTATTATATACTTTTGGTAATGAAACCAAGGATGCCTCATAAGTGAACTTAATCACTGTAGCTCGGAAGCCTGAGGAAACCTATAGACAAGGGTGCTTGCTATGTGAACCAGAAACACCGGGGTTATTACCCCTACTCTTCCACGATAAGTGTTCTGTGTTCTTTTACGTGCACTACCAATCCTAGTACACAGGACCTACGGCATAATGTCCGATCCAAAGGACAAAGCAATCATGGTCAAGTATCTTGCTCAAGGTCACAAATGTCATGACCTGGACTCGAACCCACACTTTGCTGATCAGAAACACCAGAGCTTGAGTCCGGTGCTCTTAACCGCTTGGCCACAACACGCCATATAAGACTTCAGAATTATTATTTTTATTTGGAACGTCACTTGTTTGGCACCATTTATAATAGACGTTCCCAAACTCTAACACTTCCTTTAAACCTAACCTACAAAACTCCAACTGTGCTAGGGTGCATAAAAACAGTGCTGCAAGTAGGTTATAAGTGTTCAGGGGTCTGGAAACTAATCCTGTGCAGAGGGTCTGCGGTCTAACCCACTAGTACCAATACCTTCCCTGCAGAGCGATACCTACAAACCCACTCACATTCTTCCAACATGACGACATGCTCTAATTTAGCAATAAATTGCTTGACCTGCTGTGGGTACAGTTGTGTGGATATGGGTGAGAAAAAAACTCAAGTCTCCATCAACGTCTTAATAATAGACTTGACATGTATGTGAGTCTAAAAAACAAATGACAAGGCTCAAAGTTAAATGCATGTACTTCAAACTATTTTGGAGAATGTCATAGATTGTTGAACCTCAAATTACCCAAATTTAAATTGTTTTGGGTTGAACAAAGACAAATTTACTATAGAGCGGGACTAATGACTTCTGACTGGCACCCCTGAACAAAAATATTGACAAAATAGGGAGACCGCAAAGATACATACAGCTAAATAGCTCAGCTGGTAGAGCGTTAATCCGGAGGTTGCAGGATCAAGTCCCGCTCTAGTCAATTTTTCTTTGTTTTTTTAAAATTTACTCAGTCAGTTTCCCTGATGGTTTATAACTTCAAATTTGAATTGATAATGAATCAGAATTGTTTGAATTTCTATACTCCACAAAGCATCCGAGTCCGTTTTTGTTCAGGTTCTTGTTGAAAAAAAAGTAAGCCAAGAAAAATAATTTGACTATCTTGGCCTCTATCTGTACTTATTACCAGGCCTGGAATTTCATCTTTGAGAGGGCAAGGCCATTTTCATTTTGAAAAGGGCACTTCCATTGGAAAATCTTAAAGTCTATGGGAAACTTTTGAAGGGACACCAAGGCCAAGACAAGGAGCAACAGAGGCCTTGTGACCTCCTTGTAATTCCAGGCCTGTATTACTAATGCAAAGCTGCCAAAATTTGCATCTTGCAACCAGGGAGATTTTTAGAATTACATTCAACAAAATAGGGAAAAAGTTTCCAAAATCAGGAAGATTTTCAAATTTGTTCATCAGAACATGGACAAATTTGTTTATTTTCAGGGAAATTTCTGCAGAGAATCGGGGAGAGTTGGCAGCTCTGCTAATGTATCTTCTGACTATTACTTGTGACTGGTCCTATCCCCCCAAAATCCCACTTGAGGGAATTTGTGAATGGCAGAAATTATCACAGCAGCCATAACCCCCCTCCCTCAGAATATAACAAAATAATCCTTGTACTCTCTTCAGATCATCCACACTAATCCAAAAATCCCCCAAAATCCCCTGAGGATTAGCCACACAAGACAACATCGTAAATCTCTCACAGCATACTCTGTTGTCAAGATATTGAAAAGATGACCCTCAGGTCTCCAGAGACACGACTGAATGCAGTTTGGTTTATCCATAGAGAAAGGATTGTTAGGCCAAATAAAATAAAAAACATGTTTAGCGTCCTGCCTTTTTGAAAAAAGGAAGGAGGAGGGCCTTTTGGTGTTTTTTTTCAAAATGGCCGCCCGACAAGTTTTCGAGACAACCGGCCGGGCTATTTTTCAAGATGGTTGCCAGCTTTTTACGGTGTGCTTTTTTCACTGTGCTAAAGTCGAAAATACAATCTTATTTATTTTTTTTTTAAAAATTTAAAAATCGTCAGGGATACTTTCAAAACAAAGAAAGAAAAAAAAGGAGGCGGCCTCTAAAAAGGAAGCGGCAGGGACGCTAAACATGTTGTTGTTTTTTGGCCCTATACAGGCTTCCATGGTCCACTCTAGAGCAGTTCCTTAGCAGCCCATTGTTAAGGCTCAGAGCAATATTAAAGGGAAGGGTATAACAACAGTTTGGCAGAAAGTGCAATTGTACTTTCATACAAAATATAATGTGATTTGGGGCTTGAACAAAGAAAAATTGACTAGAGCAGGATTTGAACCATAAAATATATCGTCAAACCAACAGCCTACCATTACAGAGGTGCTCACTTTGTGTTAGCAGTAATTTTTAAAGTCGTTCAGAAAGTACAACTTTTCAAGAACCACCCCCCCCCAATATATGACTCAAAATTAGTTTATGCATGTCACTAAGATTGCATTAGTAAGATGTTTATACCCCCCCCTCCCCCCACACAAACACACACACATTCCTCTGTTGATTCTACTTAAAAGAAATCCAAACATGTCAATAACTGGCACCCAAAACAAAGATTGACAAAATAGGGAGAGTACAAGTTTTCAAGAACCACCCCCCCCCCCCAATACATGACTCAAAATTAGTTCATGCATGTCTGTCAGTAATGATGCATTAGTAAGATGTTTATACTCCCCCCCCCCCCAGACCGCCAACATAGGGGCAGATCAAAACACCAAAATCAACAACTTCATACCATGTGTATTGTCTCGTCAAAATAAATCTAAGCAACTTTTTCAACCTTAAAATCTCTGTAGGCTGGTATGGAGGTCAAACTTCGAAATTGAAGCTGCACTATTTCTTAAAGGATTTGTTTCTTATAATCTAGACGAGATCTGGAATTACACGGAGGTCATGGCCTCTGTTGACCCTGGTCTTGGCCTTGGTGCCCCTTCAAAACTTTCCCAATAGACACTAAGATTTTCCAATGGAAGTGCCCTTTACAAAATGAAAAATGGCCTTGCCCTCTCCAAGATGAAATTCCGGGCCTGCTGTACTGTCTGTTTTATTGTTATCGTCCAAAACTTGTAGACACCCAACCGTCCCTTTAAGGACCAGCACAAATCTTGAATACCTTTTGGAAGCTAGACACACATTGTGTTTATACACTAGATGATTCAGTTTGATCAGGTGGTTTGTGATTGACACACTTGGTCAATGCCTGCTGAATGTCATCAGCACCTGGGTGATCTCGACAATTTTCTGACAGCCTGGGGCTAGTTACAATGTATTAGGGCATATTCATATAGTAGAGTGGAGAACCTGACGGTATACAGGGGAAAAAATCTCTATCACTATCAGAACTTGGTAGTCTCCCGAATTACGAAAAATCTACTCTGCATCACTAGAATAGTCTCCCGAATTCCGAAATCTACTCCGCGGCAGTAGAATATATAGCAAGACAAGTCCTCAAAGAATAAAAAATCTACACAGCAAAGTAGACACATTCAAGCCAAAAATCTCTATCATTCCATACACAAAGTTCAGATAAATACACCATACATTTACAACAGGGTTCTCCCCATGATTGGGCCGATACTTGCGAATTTGCGTGCCGCCGATACGAGCAAATTTCACCAGATACAAAGAAAGAAAAAAAAAAAAAAAAATAGTATACTTTCACACAAAATATCAAGAGAAAAATATAGGGCCTATAGAATGCTCCAGATTGCACAGTAGGGCTTTTAAAACCAAGATAAACACCAAGTAGAAAACATTCCGAAGACCTTGTTTCAAATCAGTGTGTTTCGGCTTTCAGCCAAACATCCAAAAATTTGGGTCCAGAATGCCCCACAGTTTTGGAAAAACTTGGGGAAAACCCTGTACGAACAACCTTTTATAACTTGTCATGTGCCCGGACCGAAAGGCTGTACAAGCAATCAAATGGCTCCTGAAAAAAAAAAAAAAAAAATTCAGTACTGTTACATTTTTGTTGTTCTGTTACGTCCTTTTTCCGGGCACATGACAAACTGTATCAATTTTAAGTGGTCAGTTTTACTGACGACAATGAAGGATGTGCTTTCCAAAACCTGCAGGGGGAAAATCCTAGAGCAGATGTCTGGAATGAAAACAGTTCACGATGCTTATTTCAATTGGGGCCATCAAAATAAGCTTTAATTTTGTAATTTCTTTCTGGGATCTTCAGAAGATTTTTTTTTTTACTTTGACAATCTGACACAAACATTTCTCTGGATGGCTGGTACTGGCATGAACTTTAGATGATCATATTGAGTTCCAAAAGTAGGAAAAAGCTAACATTCATAAAATGTAACAGATTACAAACCAAGCCTGACGAAGCATGAGCTCCTTTAGTCAACACATTTTTTTCTTTTCTTGCTCCATAACAAATAACTAAACGAACAAAAACCACGATCCAGGTTTAAAGGTATCGTATACGTTTGGTAATGACTCAAAACAAACATTAGCATAAAAACTTCTCAGAGTGTGTATTCCAATGCAGACTTTTTTCTTCCTGCGTGGACAAAACCGCTCCATATTTTCGGCAATATCTCAAAAACGCTACCACCTTTTGAAATTAAATTTTCACAGGTTAGTTTTATGGTATATCTACAACTATAGGTTTGAAACAAACAATAGGCTCCAATTACCAAACGTGTACGATGCCTTTAAATGAAAATAATTACTAATAAGCAGGCAACCAAAGACCTCTTTGGTTCTCCATAAAGTATGGCTGAGCAATAAGTGCTCAGACCAAAGCGACAATTTTCTGCCAAAATAGCTTACTACATGTAGTTGAATTCCTTTCCGGTGAGATTCCTGTATAGAAGTGAATATAACCGGAGGACCGTGACCAGACATGTCAGAAGACTTTCCATCAAAACTTGTGGGACAACAGACTCTGACCTTTTCACCCGTAACCATCACAAAAGATTATTTTTGTCCGAGCAAGAGAACTAAGTGTGCAGTACATTTATGACAAGTAGAACAGATCCTTGTTGTATAGTAACTGCAGATAAAATACCATCAATAACAAGCAATACATGTATGTACGGTATGTCAGTTTAACTTGTTGAGGTTGGACTGTACATGTACAGTATGTAGTTTGTGTTTTCTTTCATCAAGTGCTACAATGTACGTATGTATGTACAGTGTAGTTGCAACCATGAATACAACAGTGAAGTTACTAAAACTGTGTTTATTGCATGTAGGTCAAAGTTTAAAGGTAAAACTGGGTTGAAATTCAGCTTCAGACAGTTGGGAATATACAGAAATAGAAAAATGCTTATGCAAAATATGAATGTACAGCAACAACCCAACCATTTACAACCGGGGCCCAATTTCATCGTGGTGCACTCACCAAACAATTTTACACTTATGGTGCTCTGTACAGTGCATATTTCTATGGGCTGTAGCCATCGTTCTCCCTTAACAGTGGTCCGCTGGCCAAATTAATGCCAGTTAAAACACTTGAGGACCAGTCTAAATTCTCTCCAAGTGGTCCGGCTGGCTAGTTCAGTGTTCGTAAAGCATCCCTTTTCCATATGAAATATGAACTAGTGAAAAAGCTGGCAGACTAGTGAAATGGCAAGCTAACTGGGTCCAATTTCATGGCTCTGCTTTTAAAGCAGACACATTTCATAGAGCTGCTCTACCCCAAAAAGTAGCAAAACACAAACAAATTGTGCTTACCAGAATAAGGTTACCAGCCAAAATACCATGTCACATGTACCATCTATGACTGGTATCCTGCTTATTTTTTGCTTAGCAGAACATTTTTAAGCAATATTTTCTGCTTAAAGCAGCTCTATGAAATTGGGCCCAGCTGGTTAAAACCCACTCTTCCTACACTGTGTACAAGTACAGTACAAGTACATGTACAGTATACTAAAATGTTACAGAAAACATGTACTTGGCATAGCAGAATGCGCTATATTGAGCAGTAGGGGGCTTGGGTGTGATTGTTTGGGTCACAGAGACCGCGATCTTGTGGTAAAGAATCCATGTTGGAAACAGCTGGGACATGTTCTGGTGACCTGAACCAGAAACACGTTGTTGCTGAGGTACAAATTCACTGACAACAAACAGGTTCAGTAAAATGAAGATAAATCGGTAACTAGGAATGGTTTCTGAAAAACTGGCACTCTAACTTTGTATTTTAAACATTCTCTCAATGCAGCGTCGAAACTAGGGTGAAACTAGGCCTTGGTAAACTTTCAAAATGTCAATTACGAATAAGGAATTGCACTTTACGTCTTGAGAAAAGTGGGGTAGTCTGGTTGCCTCTTTAGGCTTTGTGCTTGCTTGCTATCTTTTGGTCAGAGGGGTGTCTAGGTGTCTTTTGGACACCCTGTAGAGGTTTATCTACAGGTGTCTAAAAAAGCACTCATTACTTGTTTGTTACCAGGTAAAAACCCACACTCTGATAACACAACAATTAGAGTCTGGTGCACTATAGTGATCAGCCACGACACTCCACAATGTATGCAATAGGCCTACACCTCCACTCAGGCCCGTAGCAATAGGGGTGGCTGGTTGGCCATGGCCACCCACTTGTTGCTTGTGTTTGGCAGATTCAAGAAATCAGATGTAATGAAATTTTTAAACAAAAAAATGCCCAAATCAAGTGGCAGTGGTGAGTCTGGACCTTCTTAAAAGTCGTCTTTAAAAATATACATTTTTGCCAACGAGATCTGTCAAGAAGCGTTGGTAAAGATGGACAATTTCATTCGTTTCGTGAGCCTACAGTGGACTTCCGATATGTATACGGCATACGCGTGCCTGCACAGGATATTATACCAAACAGTACAGATCTATTGTCAATAACCTTTTTTTGTGAAGGGTTTATATACCCCCTCCCCAACCATTGATGGATTCTGTTGTCAAGATTTTCATACAGATTAGCGCCACTGCTCACAGGGATTGCAACAAAATGGCCGCTCCACTTTTGAACACCTTGCTACACGCGCCTGCCTCCACTTGTAGCCACCAACCTAAAGGTAAATAAAGAGCTGGAAGTATTTATTTTCCTTCATGATTTAATCTACTGGCAAGATAATCCAGATCACACACAGTACAGTAGAGATAGTGATGATACGCTAACCTTCAACTGGACTATTAACGCAGTCTGTAATCTGCTGTGATATTGTATCAGGACACTATCCACCACTGTGGCTACAGGTAGGCAAATGTACATAATGTTACTGGATAATAGAATTTTACAGTTTGGGTCATTGACTTGTCTCACAGTCACTTTTGATTGAGCACAATCACCTTCAAAAAAACAAAACAAAAAGTCACACCAGCCACCTTCTGCACTGGTAAACTAACCTGGTCAAATTAACTGAGCCAAAAAGTCCACTGCGGACGCACTGTTTTGCTATCCTCTTTATAACAAAGTTCCTGTTGTAAAGAGGTATTAAAGTTGACCAGTCCCAGCTATTTTGTTATATAACAAGAGTCGACTGTACTGCATTTTGTACATGTATCCCTGACAGACTTTGTAGGTTTGGCTCAATTGCAGTCTGAATCCATCAAAGTCAGACAGAACCAAAGTAGTGATTTAGGTCATAATGTGTTCCACTTGTTTATAATTATGGTCAAACACAGCTTGTATGTTATCAGTAGGAGCTGGTCTATGTAAATTTGTTTGTTGAACTCAGATAAGATTGGTATCACAGTAAACACGTAACATACTGGGCAATATGGACTTAAATGAGTTGCTTGGGCGTTGCAGTATAAACTCCATCAAATTCAAATTCAACTAAAATCAATGCATTTCATTTCAAGTTGCATCGGCGGAAAGACATCTAAGTAAGTTTTTATGGGCACTAATTTTTGGAGTACTATTTAATTTACCAATCTTTGACCCTACCTTTAATTAATCAAATTTAACCATCAATTTTTGAAAAAATAACAGGCGATGCATCTTTAAGAGTATTTTAAGATTAAGATTTTTACTATTGAATTGTCAGCAAAACATTAATTATTTTTGCAAAGATGGCATTTACTACTTTCTAAATGAAAAGAATTATCAGTGCATTCCTGAAGCTTGGTGTTTCTAAACATACACACACATTTTTGTTGTCAATACTGCCTAAAAATTTGCTTTTCGAAATAACCTTGCAACTGTCCCATAATGACAATACCCACAATGCCACAGGTTAGTAATCACGGATGACCTAATTATCTTCTGGCCTTCTATCTGAAAAAAAGAAAAAAACCAAAACTGATTTGTCAAAACGTCCCCTTCAGAACTCTTGACTCATTCTGAACATTGATGTTTTAAAAGTAATCACCACCCTTTCTGAAATCAATTATAAAACTCTCCACTTCTAACCTTGCCGACAAAATGAAGCTGGCAACTTCTTTGTCCGGATGTCCACAAAGGAGAATTCTTCGCGTTAACAAATCCGACGCAAATCCCTAATTTGAGATAACTTCACCGATTCATCAAAATTTCTGACAAAGCCAGGGTAACTCTATTCAAATCCAAGGTCTAAATTAAACCTTTTCTTGTGTAGCACATACTGGAATCGTTTTATAAGAAGGGTTTTACATCATAATTAGGGGGGGTCATGAAATGGCTCTTGATTTATTAAACACAAAAACAACTCAAAAGTTCTATCGTGTACAGGGCTGGAAATAAATTTCTGAAATCGTTTGGCAGGTTTGAATACAACAGGGTTTACCCTTAACTTTGTTTTTTTAGTGACTGGCCAGCAGGACCAGTTAGCCTGTAATTTCACTAGTCCATCGGCTTTTTCACTAGTCCTTACTTCAAATGAAATAGGGATGCTTTTCAACACTGAACTAGCCAGCCGGACCACTTAGAGAGTGAAGTTTGACTGGTCCTCAGGTGTTTAACAATTGGCCAGCAGACCACTGTTAAGAGAGAAACCTTAGCATTAATTTAAGCAGTTTTTAAGCAGCTTGGAGTTGCATGCTCCCTAAGAGTTGCGAAAGTTAGAGGTTGGCGTAAAAGTATTGGGCTGACAGGTTGGCGTAGTGGTATCTTTCCCGCCTTGACCCAATGTTGGCAGTCTCCATATTTTGACATACAGGTTTTACATCCTGTTTTGGTAAAAAAATTAAATTCCAGGAAAAATGTGTCTAAAACTAAGTGCAAAAGGGGCTTCAAGGGGGCTTCAAAGACCCTCCAACAATCCTTCGTTTTTATTACAATGTAAAACCTGTCAGGCCTGGAATTTCATCTTTGAGAGGGCAAGGTCATTTTGTTTTGCAAAAGGATTTCCATTGAGAAAATCTTGAAGGCCAAGACCAGGGCAGCTGAGGTTGCCTCCGTGTAATCCCAGTGCTGCCATAATTCTTCTGCCAATATAGTGTTTTTGTCTCACTGTTTGCATTACAGAGCATTTATCAAAACATTTTGTTCAGCCTTATCGTTTGCAGACCTGGAGTTTTATCTTTGAGACGGCAAGTTTTCATTTTGCAAAGGGCACTTCCATTGTAAAATCTTAAAGTCTACAGGGAACTTTTGAAGGGGCATCAAGGCCAAGACCAGGGGCAACATATGCATGGCCTCTGTGGCCTCTGTGTAAATCAAGGCCTGTATTTGACCCACAGGTTTTTATGTAATATCCAGGCTTGCTGGTGATGATGAACATATCCCCTTGGTATTCTGTCTGGAAGGCTTCCTACATATGTCATAAACATATTAAATCATTCTTATCAATATATCAAAACAAAGGGAGAATGATTAGGTTCAGTCTAACAACTTGTGGTTTCTGGGAATTACGACATGATACTTCTTTTAGTGACTGTTAGGAGAAACTCCTTCAATTAGTTCTGCAATCATTTGCAAATTGTTTTTTCTGTTGGTGTATCAGCCGCAACTCGCACGTACCGGCTTGCAATTTGCGTGTATCGGCCTGCAATTCACGCAAATAGCCCGCATTGACATTCGGCACCACTGCAGATTGGTATCCCTGGCCTTTAGGTATTTAAATAGCAATTTTGCCCTGCGGTCCCACATCCTAAAAAAGGGTAAAAACTTCCTGACAAAGATGATTTGGGGGATTTGCGGGTTAGGATCAAAACTAGTGCACATTTGCAATTAAGCTTAATTTCAACCACACAAAGATTGTTAACTTCCAAACACAAAATTTGTGGTAAGTAGGCCTACTTTTTAAAAACCGCTGAATAATTAGCCAACTCATTTTAACCCCTACCCCTTCCTGATAAAATTAGAATAATTAAAGACTTAACAACAACAAACCTATCACCCCACTGGCTTAATCCCTACAAGTTTATCCCCCCCCCCTCAACTGAAAAAGGCCATTAATCCCCAACTAAATAAATCCTCAAATACACTGGCAAGATAAATACAGAGTCAGCGACTGTTGCAAGGTGTTGGCAAAGAACTTCAGGGGGAAATACTATAAGTGGTATGTTTTTGTTGTCACATTTTATTGTTGCCCAGTCTCCTGGATTACTGTGAATCTTTTGTGGCATTGGTTTGTTCACATTGATTGATGTGTTTGTTTACTTGTGCCCCCAGTGCACAATGAAAGCTGGTACCCAGTGAAAGGAAATGTTGACAATGACTTTCTCAAGGCTATGGAGCGGAGATACATTGAGGAAATGGAACACACTTTTTTTTAATGTCAAAATTCAAAAGTTATACATTTGTATGGTACATAATAATAAAAAATAAAGATAGGTAAGGTTACATTGTTAATGTAGGTGTTGGTTTTTAAAAGCAGTTCAAATTTAAGCTAAAAAAACATATTTGTCATCTGGTGATAATACTTTGACACATTGGTACACAAGAAAACTTCATACAGAATAATTTTTCAACTTACTAAATAGAAAGAAACTGCACGGAGCCTAAATATTAATAAAATGTAAGCCCACAACTTTTTCGTTAAATCAAAGATTTGAAGGTCATGGCTCTTATGGATTGTTGGAAAATGGTCCAATAATGTTTCTTGGGTTGTTGACTTTCAACCGAGAGCATTTGGGGTACATTAGCCCTCTAAAAATGGCCCTATTTTGCTAAAAGATGTACATGTAGTGTAATTTTTCCAAGGTGGAGTCAGGCCATTTTTGTCGTTCAGGGGTGTTTATATTTTGGGTGAGCCTCGCTCAAGAGCCAAACGGCTTTAACCTAACAAAATTGAAAAGGAAAAATAAAGTGGTGCACCCAGTGTGGCTACATGTAATGGCAGAAATGGTGTCCAGAACCATAGTTGTGCTCTGGCTTGACTATTGACTAATGAAACGAATCCAGCTACACTACTGAAAGGGTTAATTGACCGTTAACCTCCATCCTGCCTGGACTATTATTCCGGACTTTCATCAGGGGCCACAGTTAGTTTCCAAGCAGGAATTTCAAAGTTGATTCTTCACAAACCAGCATTGTTGAAGCCTCAAAATATGGGTTGATGAATAGAGGGGAAAAAATGTCAACTAGGGACGGATCGAAATGGAAATCCCTTGTGAGAAGTCTGAGTTTGAGTGAGAAATTGTTCTGGATCGACCATGTGTGACGGTGGGCATTCTCAGTGAGCTGTGGTACCAAGACAAAGACAATGCTGCCTTCTATGAAGTTCAAGGCGGGTCAGAGAGTCATTTATCAAGGGGAGGGTGAGAGTGATTTTCGGGAGGATCTACATCTAGGCAGCCACTAATCCAGCATATCATGGACTGGAATCATTTTGCGCTCCCTCCGTCGGCCACTGAGGTCAATGATAGCTAAAATTAATTCTTATCGGACTTGCTTTTTCAAAAATTGTTAATATTTGGAAACTTTGAGACGCTCAGTAGTAAAAATTTTAATACAAGGTAGGCAGGGTCTTCGGTCTTCATCTGATACTTCCCGTTTACATGTTAACATAAAATCTTGTAGTAGAGGCAACTTCGCTTTTTCCATAGCCGGCCCCTAGGGAATGGAATAAACTCCCTGTCACATCAGAAACAATTCTTCAATTCAGATTCAACAAACTTACTCATAACCTTCTTCTTTTCTTTTTCTGTTTAGCTTCTGCTAGTTCTACATGTAGGTATGCTGTGAAGCACTTTGATCTTGTTAAAAAGGCTCTTTTATACCCATTATTAATATTTATTTATTATATTAAATATGCAACCTGCAAACCCGACAAGAATATAGCATTCACACAAACTTGTGATGATTCCGTCTACAGAAATTGTGAGTTCTTCAAACGAGGTCAAGAAAAAAGCTCTTATATGACGAGGAGGTAACTATTGGCAAAAAACTGAGCAAGGTGGTATTACTGGAAAGTAGCGAGGTGGGCGGCCTCATGTTTGAATGGACAGGGAGAACAATAGCTCCACGCCTACATGGTAGCATCCCTGGTCTCCCATTGATTTCCAACCAACCTTGCAGACATGAAAGATACCTGGTGTACACCATGGCTGTACATAACCCATAGAACCAATGATGTACCACAGCATATGGTGTCCATTTCCACAGTCTATCAATTAGCTCTCTGACAGTTTACCAGCTGGATTAAACAGTGGAAGTTTAAACAGGTGGCATTCATGTTCTGTAGGGAGCCTGCCCACTTCTTGTCTGAAAAATCACTGTTGAGTTGAGACCATAGACCATAACGCATGCACTGGCCCTCTCCATGATAGACCATGAACTTTTGACATTGCAGAGGGCCAGTGCAAAACCTTACTACACCCTCAACAATAACTAAACATTCATCGTCCATGGTTAACTGCATTTGTGTATAGTGTCATTACTACAGTTATACAATATTGACTCGTTAATGTGTACACACTGGCAGAGTCTTTCAAATCCAAAAGTCCATGGTAGAACTAGAATCAGATATGGACAAGTTTGCTACTTCTGGGAGGCTATTACCCTAGACCATTGCCTTGTTGCCTCTCGATATCAAATGAACTTTCATGGACAAAAAATGCAAACAAATTAATGAACATGTCTGCAATAAAATAAATTGTTGTTGCTTTGCACGTTTATGGAGATTTAAATTAATTCATATCAAACAATGTGACCCAATAGGCCTATACCTTGTGTACAATTTTGTGAATGTCAGTGATTTGTTTTATGGACATAAAAAGTCTCTCCTTTGATCTTGATTTTATACAAATGCTACAAACATTATTGTCAATAATAAGTCAAACCGATAATTGCTAGCGTCCAAATGTTGGACAAAAAGGAAAACAAAATTTAGTTCAAATATTCCAAGGAAACCCAACTTAAACTTGTATTTAAATCTGGCTTCCTTTTTTTCAGAACTACAAAGTAGTCTCCCGAATTCTGAAATCTACTTTGCGGCAGTAGAATAAAGAGCAAGAAAAGTTCTCATGAACAAATCTACATTGAAAGCAGATATTATAGGCCTACAGGTGGTGTTACCACAAACCTAGCCCAGGTTGGACTCCTCCGTTGCATACAACGCGACGGAGTCCAGGGTATAAAGGTCCTCAGGCATTGCAACAAAATTTATAACCATTTTTTATCATATTTTCACCTTTTTGAGGAAGCTGAAACGTGACTCACATGTTCCTTGTGTCCTGAACCTTACGCCTGCTCTATCCAGAATTGCCAATTTTATCCTTGGATGACATTATTGTGAAAATAAAATGGAAATTGTGACAACCTCAACTGACATGGAACCAAGTCCACAAAAGAGGGCGCTGTCTAACCTGTAACACTGAACGCTTTTTCTTCGGAGCGGCAACACGACGGAGTCACAGCGCCAGTGCACAACTTGGACTTATTTTCGGAAATAATGTCATTCATGGATGTATTTGATAGGTTTTGAACTGAGCAAAAGTGTAATTAAAGGCACCAAGAATAAGTGAATGGAGTTTCAGCTTCTCAAATTAGGTAAAAATATTTTAAAATGTTACTCAAAATTTTGTTCGCATTGTAAAGGATCTTTATACCCAGGACGTCAGTGCAGTGGCACTGACTGACGTCCTACCAGGGCTACCACAAACCAAAATGGATACCACATTTAAACAAGCCATATGAACATAAGAAGTATAAAAATAGTGTCCAAATATTTGAATATTTGAATATTTGTAATAATTGTACAACAATGTGTCGGAGCAACCCACTACAAAGTACAATACAACACGACAACCAATTTGCAAAACATTGACTATAGTATTAGTACAGTTACTGAGTGAGATGGCAGTCAACGTGTCAAGTACAACGCGGGATTTTCATCTGACAATTCTACTTTAAAAAAAAATATATTACAATATTTGTTCAATCAGCGGGTAGATAAACAATATTTATCAAATCTATTCCAAGGCCACGTTTACAAAGATGCCAGAGAATTGCACTATTAATACCACTCAAGTTTTCATTCACCTAATCTGTATCTGTATTGAAACTTTATATTAAACAAATATTAAGCAGTTACTGTAGTTACTACAGCAACAGACAACATTTTGTGTTGTATTAAACACAAGATGTACCATACATTTGGATTGATGTTTGTTCCATAAACCTTTGTACTGCTGCCTCCATCCATGGTTCGACTGTGCAATTATTATTTTCACTCCATCTATTCACCATACGATCTAAAACTGCTTAGACTACCAACAAAATTTACACCCGAGTTTGTTTATTTTAGAAACCAACACAAACCACAGGTCAAGTTTTCAATGAAGCACTCCACAAAATAATATTTCTTTGCAAATGCAATAAAACGGGTCAGATTTCACCCCATCACTCACCAACTCCGTGTCAAAGTCAGCAGCGGCGTCGCTCACCAGCACAGCCAGGGCAAAGACCACACAGACGGCACCGATCAGCCACGGCAATCCCGGTAACTTAAGCCTTCCCGTTGACGGCATTTCAGGTCTCGTACACTGCCCTAAAACGTCTGAGATTTACAACACAGCTTCCTGAGTACACCTAAGAAATAAAATGCAGACTTGAGATGTGTTGATCACTCGAAGGAAGAGTAGAAAAATGTGTTTTTTAATCCAAGTTTGAAGGCACAGTCTCTACACACACATGGGCATTGCAATGTGATGTGCACTAAACGTATACGTTAGCCATGCGTCCGTGATGAGCCGGTTGAAAGTGTGCAACTCTCTCTACGTACTTCTGCCAAACTTTTCCAATGGGAAACTAAAGTTTAGCTCAAGTAGATTGTTCCTGTAGACTCCGGAATGTAGCGGAAGTCCTTGGTTACCAAATGATCCACCTCGATCGCAGAAAGTTTGGTGAGGTTTCAGGCAAATTCAGGTGAACCATGGAGCAACTGAACTAAAAAAAATGCCACCAACCCCATTCACCGGGCCTGTATCGCAAAAAGCAAAGAATACACACACGGTATGCAACACACAGAGTTCCCCCTTGCCTTATTACGCTATTGTAAGCACTGATTGGATTGTTCCATTAAAGCACCACAGGGTGGTCCTTTAATTCAGAATACTATTATATCTATAAATTGTATTTATGAGAGAATGATTACATTTAAATTGATTGAAAATGACAATAAAACTATATATATATCACATTTTACAACTGATTATGACATTTAAATCTACCGCAATGATATTTTTCTTTGTTGCATTATACTCAATAGTCGTACTTTCCCTATAAACAAATGGAGCAGACATAAAGTCGTCACAACTATTATATTTTTTCATGCTAACAAGTTTTCATAATATTCTTTATCCCCGATGCAAATTTAACATCTATTACAAAGTTTTCATCGGTTAACTTCATAAAAACTTGCTCTTGAAAAACCCGTTAAATAACAATCAAGTTTGTTAAATCAAGTGAAATGTTATTGGACCCTGCTGCAAATACAAATCAACCAACAAATACTAAACTCATTCGAATAGACTAACTTTAACATTAATTTTTAACTGTTACTTATTTAATTTGGGGTTGAACTTATTTACATAACGAGGTTTCGAGACGAACTAGTGGAATAAAGCAAGGTAGCTAGGCCACAATACCAGACAGCGAGAAACCCTTTTTAATTTTTTTTTTTTCGAACTCAATGGAATAGCGGAAACCCAACAGACCAGATTGTTCAAGCACTGAAGGACAAAGTTACTAGACCGTGGTCAAATCTCTTTACTCGGACAATAGTACAAGAGACACTGAAGATGTGCCCGTTGTGTGTTTGAATAAAGAGATTACTAGTCAAAGAAAGTACATGCATCGCTGTAAATTGTTGTTTACCTGTTGTTTACCTTGTATTTATACTTTAGTTAACTTGCATTGTTATGAGCACTTTTGTGGTGCGCTTTATGTATTAGTGCAAACCGGGGTTGAAATCACGAAAACAAAGTTTTGTTGGGCTATTTCCAATCAGAAAAATCAAAGTTCACACCAAACAAGAGCATCTGAAATACTGTCGAGGTCGAGATCATAGCGTGCATGATAGAGTACGGATGGGGGTGAGTCAGTCTTAGAGGCAAAGTATACCCTTGGTTTTTGAACTGTTCGACTGTTTCAATCATTCAAATGTAGCCATAAAACTAACCTGTGAAATTTTTATTTCAAAGGTGGTCCGTTTGAGATATCTGCCGAAAATCTGGAGCGATTATGTCCACGGCAGGAAGAATAATCCGTAATTAGAATACACAATCTGAGACTCGTTTCAAGCAGAAACGTTTCTCAGATTGGAATTATGTTTTGAATCAAAACCACATTCCTTTGAAGGGAATTGTTTTTTCAAAATGCTATACATTATCAAATATCAACAGCTGCAGTGCTTCTTGCCAAAACGTTTTTATGGTCATTTATTTTTGGAGTAATTACCAAAGGTATACAATCCCTTTAATAACTTTACGAAATAGAAATCAGATTTCCTAATGACAGGGGGAAGATTGTTCCAAATCATTGGTCCAGCTACACTGAAAGCTTTTTGACCCAGAACTTTCTTTACACGGGAACATTCAACAGTATTGCCAAGCATCCATACAAATACAAAAATCCATGACATCATATAAATCATACCGTTCAGCATAAACCGTTCTCGTCGGGTTCACTAAAACGGTATCACCCAGATCTAGCTTTATCATGGTAACCAAACCGAGGCTGGAAGGAAAAGACAGTCTGGTACCTTTCATGCATGAGAGTTAGAACTGCCATCAGTATACCTGACACAGATAACTACAGCATGACAACAGTCTGTTGGTGCCATTTTCACGGGTATGGTTGTAAGGATATTTATTGAAAACCAGAAGATGAAAATGGATGTAGTCTTCCATAAAATATTCCTAATCAGTCATCTCGATTTCAAGATACATTCACAAATGAACCTGTAATGTTTTAAGCCAATTTCCTTTTACCCAAACTGTACTACTTCATTTGTGACTTGAAATGTTCGAACTTCGAACTACAGAGTTAGTAATAAAAGTACAAAGAAAAATCGACAGTGTGCATGAACAAACACAAGATAATGCAGCATCCAGTTAGCTAATTACGACCCTTTGTTCGACCCAGCCGGATGGGAGACTTATTAGGAAATAGAGAACAAGGAAATAGAGAACTAGGAAATTTATCATTTCCAGTGTCGAGAAAAACTTGGCCATGGTTCGTGAGCACATTACCGTAACGCCAAAACAAAATTGAAATAATTTCTTTTTTTCGGGGGGGGGGGGCAGGGGATGGATGTTGGTTTAACTGAATCGTCTTCTTTGAACATGTCCATGAAATTAACAATGTCCCACTCCCACTCTCTACGATAATGATGTTTCCATGTTATCTTTAGTAGGCCTGTCCTTCTAAACCTTCAACAAAAGACTACCACTGCCCATGTTTCTTTAAAATATTACAAAATAAAACTAGAGCACAATTTATTGTTTGTCACCTGTTTCCATGAACATTACAAAATAAAACTAGGGCTGAATGTTTGTCACCTGTTTGCTGTTTCTACAAACATTACCAAATAAAAACTAGAGCTCAAGTGTTACACAATAAAAAATAGAGCTCAAGTGTTTGTCACCTGTCTGTATAGTAATTAGTATAAACATTACAAAAAACAAAAACAAAACCCATTAATTTTGTTATAAATAGTGTGCCGATAAAGAAGATACATTTTCAGTGGGTATAGATCAACAGCCAGTGATAAACATACTAAAACAATTGTAACGTCGGGATGTCTTTTGTTTTACAAAACTGTAGCAAAAACTCGATGTTTTTCGGACATTGGATTGATGAACCGATTTTGATTCTTCCTGTTTGTTTGCTTTCGTCCCTTTGGCCTGAGAGATGTAATACAAACTGTACATTGGAGTTGGATTCAATCGGTCAAATTATTTTTGTCCACAAAAACAGGTTGCACTTTCGACAGTAAATCAATAAAACAAACAACAATCAGACGAGACACGAATAATACAGTCGTTTTTGTTACTATGATCTCATTGCGGTATTCTGTTAAAAAACAAGTTATTTTTGTGTGAATGAAAGACTTCCTAACTCCATTCCCGAGTGGTGACTCAGCACACCCCTGGCGTAGTTAATCCATCAAAACTGTGTTTGTTTCGCTTCGTGCGGTTTGTTTACAACTTCCACTCAATTGAATATCCTTCGGCAAAACAAACTGTAGTTGGACCTATAGACTTTCTTATCTAATCACCCTTGTCCGTCCCTGATCCCGTTCGAACCAGTGAAACGAAACCGAGGCTCAGGTGTGAGATAGTCTGAACCTGTTTCGTCTGACGAGTATCACCATTCATGTTTATTGTTATGAGACAAAGGAACAAGACATTGGTGACAATCGCACAAAAATATGTACGATCTCGCAAGAAGGGGAATACCTTGTCATTACCACACGGTGACTCATCGACCAGACCACAGGCACAGCCACCTGCAAGTAGCCTACCGATTGATTGCATGGGATTAGATTTCAATGATGTTCCGATTCTGGCGGGGGGGGGGGGGGGGGGGGGGTTCCTTACTTCATGTTCTGACACTATGTATAAAGCTTGGTGGTCGATACATCAAAGTGTTTTGTTTAAGCATGTTAAGCTTCCTGCTGTTTTGGTCTGCATGTGTGATACGACTGCAACGTCACTCGTCAGTGGTAATAACTTTGTTTTGTTTCTACTTAGGCTACGTTTTGAAGGGATTCAGTCCTTCAAATGCCGTGAGCATGCCAGGAAGAACTGAAGGGAAGAGACTCGTTAGTGGAAGAAGAAGGAAGGGGCTTCTAGGTGGACTTTAAGAGGGAGTTACGAAGAGGATGACATACTAGGATCATTCACCATGGAGAAATAATGTCAAATTATTCTTAGCTCATGTTTTTGAAAATGACTGATACATTAATTGCCATGACAAGTATTTTAAATAATTTTAGCTCCTGATAAACAAAAACCACATCGAAGCAAAATGAACATTCAACACATTTTAGACAAAACATGGAGGAAGGAAAAAGTAATGACGAATAGCATGCATCAGTTACTAAACTTGTAGAGATTTTAATGAAAGTTACTGCGGGCGAAGTGGTTTTATTCTCCGTTCAAGTTGCTTTTCATTAGCCCCATTATGTGGCCAACTCACTCCGTATCCTTGTGAGTTGGCTAACTTTTCATCTGTCTCCATCACCAGTGCAAGTCTGCCTTAAACAAACTGAAGGGCGCCACCAACTGGTGAAAGTTGTTTACTTCATTTTGGCCAATCAGAGTGGAAGCCATTTAGCGGTTTGACCAATCACGCATCAGATATCGATCACCTTGTTTACAAGGTGCAGTGTGGTGGGGCATTTAAATCGTAAACAAGTGCCTGGCAACATATTCTGAATACGGTGCGTGGATTGTTAATTCCTGACGACAGATGCCTTTTTTGAGACCCCCTTTTCATGAATTGACTTCACAAATTGACAGGAAAAGGACCTAAGTTTATCCACAATATGGTAAGTTTAATCATGGAGGTGTGCTGGTTTAATCAAACAAAAAAGTTTTAAGGAAAATAAAACTTTTTTTTTTAAAAGTAACGTAAACTAAAATTGAAAATAAGTTTGTTCAGCTTGAAGTTGTAGCTCTCTTTTTAAACACATCGACCGATGTTAAAAGAGATCCATAACGGCCCAACAAGCTGAATTGACAGCTTTTAATAATATCAGTTAAATCAAAGTGATTTTCTAAGTTGGTTGCATCATCAGTGAAGAAAGAATTCCTTCCTCCATGATGGAATTTTATGCGCTACTCCTAGAACTATGAGGTTTGCTACGCTATACGGAGACGATAGCGTAGCAAACCTCATAGTTCTAGAGTATTTATGCAATGAGTGACGGAATGACCAAGAAAGAAATGTACACATTACATAACTTAATTAAAAGTTAAAGAGAGTAAACTTACAAGTTTGATAAAAACCAAAAAGGAATTTAAAACAAAATGCTTTTTATAAAACATTTTCTTTCAGCTCAAAAAATAAATAAATTTATTTATGAAAATACCCTGTTGCGATAATCGACTGTCTACGCAAAAGCAGTCTCCCCTGTACCCCTCTACTCACGGCGAGGGATGACCAAATTGGTCACTTATGAAATATTGATCAATGAAAAACTGAAAAACGACCGTCGGGAGGATAGTGGGTTATGATTATCTACAAATATTTCTATGAAAATAAAAAATACAATATATATTTCATCTTTTTCTATTTTTCAGGAGCCCGGCATGAACAACTTATCCCCACGCAGCCAAAAAACAAACAGACCCAAAGTTCCACCTCCGGTCTTTCCCAAATCATTTGTAACTAAGAATAAGAACAACAGAAAAACAGCCAAGACGTCAGTGAACCAGATAACGTCAAACATCAATCACAGCACACGAGTGCTACAAGGGTTAGAAAGTTTACAAACTAAGGACTTGTTTTGCGATGCTACTTTGGTAGTTGATGATTGTCGTATCAACGTGCATCAAGCAGTCTTGGCAGCATCTAGTAAATACTTCTTGAAACTACTGGCCAAGGGTAAATCTCAACCCCCAACTCCATTAAACATCCCGAAAGAAGAGCACACCGAGATCTCCTTAGAGGGGGTCCAAGCAGATGTGATGAAGATACTTGTTCAATTTATGTACACAGGTTCAATTTGCAGTGAAGAAATAGGAGTGAAATTATTGAGAAAGGTTTTCCAGAAGGGACGCGAGTTTGAAATTGTTGGTATGGTCAGATCGTGTATGGATTTCCTTCGTGGAAATGTGGACATGGATAACTGCATCTTTGTTTATCTGATAGCGAAGGAGGGTGGACTGGACGAGTTGAAATCAGCCACGGAGGTGTTCATTATGGAGAACTTTCCCCGTGTAATGATCAGTGAGGGCTTCCTGGAGTTAGGTGTTGAGGATCTACTGGCACTGGTCAACAGTGAGAACTTAAAATTAAAATGTCGACTTGCTCTACATAGTGCTGCGCAAAAGTGGCTGGACCATGATCCGAAGAGGATGCAGTATGCGCAAGAGGTCAATGGTCATGTTCTAAAAACTCCGATGCGTATCATTTTGAGAGATGTGACACAACATTCTGATTCAGCTGACAACATTGAGTCACTGCATAACAATGACAATCCTAATGATAAAACTACCGGTAAAGTTCACGGAGAATCGGACAATAACCTTTCAAATTCATGGGTCACCCGGACTTATCCAACTCAGCAGATGATTCTGGCGTTTGGTGGGGAGGATAAGCAAGGGTTACCGTCAGAGCGTGTTTATCAACTCCACCCACTATCAGGCTGCGTTGAGCCCTTCCATGATATGCCAATACGTCGTCTTGACCTTGCGCTGACCCCACTGGATGGCCAGGTATTCATTGCAGGGGGGCAGTACTCATCCGACTCCCGAGCATCAGACAGTATTGGCACCGTCCACTGCTTCGACCCACAGACCGAATCCTGGCGGCAGATGCATCCAATGTTGAAACGCCGTGCCCTGTTTACTCTCGACACTATCGAGAAGCGTATTTACGCGGTCGGGGGTAAAAACGTCCAAGGGTCTCTTGCGAGTGTGGAGTGCTTCAAACCCAGTCTGAACGAATGGGTTTATACCTCACCGCTTGGTATACCTACATTTGGGCATGCCAGCACTGTCCAAGATGGCAAGCTTTACATCACCGGTGGTGTTGTAATCGGAAAACACTTCACTAACACCCTACAGTGTTACGATCCCACCTTGGACATTTGGAGCTACCGTTGCCCAATGACCACAAAACGTGCCCTGCATTCGATGTGTACCGTTGGTGATAAGTTATACGTACTGGGTGGAAACACCAGAAATGCAAAAGGAAAACGTGTCGATTGTGAAGTTGTTGAATGCTACGACTTTGAAACTGACCAATGGGTAAATGTAAAGCCAATGCCTCGAGCGGTTTGTCTTGCAGGGGCGGCTGTTGTTGGCAATTGTATTTACATCATCGGTGGATATAACGGGCATCACGCTTTGCGTCACGGAGACATTCAATGTTACGACGCGACAAAGGATCAGTGGACCCGGATTGGACAGCTGCCTGAGCCCTTGATGCGTCTGAGCGTGTGCACCCTGTCTCAACCAATCATTGGAAATTCTGGAAATTCATCAGCCAATCAGAGACCCATGTCAGATGGAATCTCGGAATCAGGGAGTGATGGATTGGCGTGAACTTTAAGGTGTGATTCTTACCAAATGTAAAAACATTCTCAATATCGTTACCAAAATGTAGACATTTATGACTCAATTTTAACAGCAGTACACCAAGTCTTTTTTTGTGTTTTATTTAATTGAAACTTTTGTATACATTTTTATAAAAATGATTTGATTTTTATTATACATGTAAAAAACCTCTCCCTTGTTTTTGTGAATCTGCTCTAAGAATGTTAATACTGTGGATCAAGTAAGAGGAATGTTCATTTCAGCATCCTTGGATTTTCTGTATAAATGTAGTGTTTTAAATAAGTGTAATCGTGTAATGGAATTCGCAGTATTTTTTACAGTGTGAGGCAGGGTTTCCCCTCAACTTTTTCAGTGACTTGCCAGCAGGACCAGTTAGCTAGTCTTTTCACTAAGTCCACCAGCTTTAACACGGTCAAGGTTCATATTAAATATAACTTTTAGGGATGCTTATTCTACATTGAACTAGCCAGCCGGACCACTCGGAAGTTAGTTTTGACTGGTCCTCGGGTGGCCAGCGGACCACAGTTAAGGGAGAACACTGTGAGGGCGTGTGAGAACCAAATTTACGTGATGCAAAACAAAACAAGTAAAACAAAGTTTTGACATTTGTTATTATTATTATCTATTTGGCCATTGATACAAGAAAACAACATACAGACTGCAGTCAAAATAAGATAAAACTGTAATTTGCCGTTGAAAGCGCCCTCACGCGGTCAAAATTAGTCAATTGGGTACATGAAGTTTGTCCTCCTTGCTTGGGTGTAGGTCTGGTTGAGGGAGATGGAAATCTGTGAATCAAAGAAGAACACAACAATCTATAACTTAAGTGGTGTTTGAAGCTTTGCATGGTGTGGAAAAATAAGAAGTAACTACACTAGTAAACTTGCGGGTACAACCATGTGTAAAATCTCTTCTCGAGGAGTGTTGGCTCTGAAAAGAGCTGGTGTGGTCTTTTCAGCAGTTCTGTTCAGAGCCAACACTCCTCCAAAAGAGATTTTACACATGGTTGTACCCAAGCTTACTACAGTATTTATAGTTACTTCTTATTAAACTATGACTTAAAAATAAATCTGGTAATAAACCACTAGTAGGGAAATTGACTGGGTAAATTTGTAAAATAATTTTGGGTTGAACAAATTGAGAAAATTTGTCTTAGTTCAACATAAAGTTTTAATGTGGTCATTTAGCCTTTGATAAAGACACTGTTGGACTCAAAGATTCAGGGCCCAATTTATAAAAGTATTAAGCAGGTAATAATGGTGCTTAGCAAATGTTTGTGCAAGGCACAAATAAGCAGAGAACCAGTCACAAACACTACTGAGTGTGTACATGGTTTTTGGGGCAGGTAATCTGTTTTTGCTAAACACTTTTTGCATTATAGGGCCTACATAGCACAGGTCATTTTGGTTAGTAAGCAGTTACTGGGACTGCAGTTTCTGTTACTTGGACAAAATACTTGTGTGTGCTTAAAAGAAGGGCGTCGAGCCTTACGCCCTTTTCCGGGCACATGACAATTTGGTCTTTTGGAAAAGTGAACAAATTCCTCCAGTTTTCAATGCAAAGCGTCAAACCAAAAACCTTTGAAAATGTCATCAAAGTCGGTGCCACCTTTTAGCGATACAACAAAGGTTTGTGTTTTGTCGATATAGTGGCCGATATTACCCAGTACTCATGCTCAAAAACATGTGTTGGGTACCAGACAGTATCAACCTCTAGTCGACAAATGGTCCTTGTGCGAGATTGGCCTTTTATGTACAGATTGTGACAATCGAATTGTGATTTGATGGGAGGGTCAATAAAGGCTTTTTCCTCAACTTTGACAGTGTTCAAACATAAACATTTCTCTGTTATATCGGTATTGGTACTTAAGAATCAGTGAGCTTTGAGATCGAATTCAATTCATTGTTTTTCTCTGTTATATTGGTATTGATACTTTAGAATTAGTGAGCTTTGAGATCAAATTTAATTCGTTGTTTTTAAACTGTTTTATCTACAAGTACCAACCGTGTTCTTTGTCTTTAACAATACAAAACAGCTATGTAACGGACATGAAAATTACAATATTTGCTTTGAACATTTTTTTATCTAAAGACTTAAACCCTGCTTCAACTGAAGATTTTGAAGACAAAATGAAATCTTAAATATTTTGTTTAATACTTTGGGAACATATCAAACCATGAATGCCATGCCCGTATGACCATATCATCTGGATTGGAGATTGAGAAGAAGTCAGTTCTTGCAGTTTCAATTTATTGACACCATTAGGCTCTGACAGAATTGGCAGCTACAGCTATGGCTAGGGCTGGATCACCGCGTCATCATGCGCGTCGACCCTCGTTATAAAAAGCACAGTTATAAAGAGGTTCTGCCGATAAAGAGTACATTCTGAAGTCCCGAATCTCATTTCTGCTTTGTGTTTCTTTGTTTTGCTGTCCTCTTGTAACAATCTTCCTGTTATAAAGAGGTAACTTGGCCAGTCCCGGCGATCTTGTTATAACGAGGGTCGACTGTACACCCTTAGCAACAGTCCTAGCCATTGCTGTAGCCGCCAATTCGGATACGGCCTCTGTTTGAACTTACCTTGTTCATTGTACGATACTTCTAGAAGGTACAAGCCACTTGGTGGCGCTGTTTGTCTGGCTTTGACGTGATCATTATTACGCGAATCAGAACCTCCTGCAGGTCGTCTTTCGAGGTATGGCCAAGGCCAACAGAAACAAGGGCTGCTACCATTCGGCGAATCTAATTGTGAAAAAGTATCAAGAAATACCAGTTAGCAAGAAAAACATTGATGGCTTTAGTTGTCCGGTGGAAGTTTCAAAGATAGGGGTCTGTACTAACCCGAGCATCTGACGTCACACTTGAGGCATGTGAATAATGCCAGGTATTGGCCTTTAGAAACTGCTGGTTCCTGCCAGATGAACCTTTGACCTTGAATGCCATTGTATGCCATTGTATGCACAAACTCTTAACTTGTGGGTAGAATCAGTCTGTCAGTTACGCGTCATTGTATGTAATGTAATGTAACCATTGGGTTTGTAAGACCAGTGCCCGTCTTTATCCAGATAAAGACTGAGGACCAGTCTAATCTGTACAGCCCCTTGACTTTATCTATACATGATATTTTTGGAGACCAGCCTGAATTTTTAAACTCTGCTTTGACCTTAAAATTTACCCTTTTTTTTTGGGGGGGGGGTCATTTGACACGGAATGACCCTATAGATACAAAAACACTTTTCAAGTTGTTGTTAGTAGTTTGTCTTACCTGTCTATACAAGAAAGAACGGCTCCGAAACATCACCTCCAAGAACTTCATCTCTCCCACATGCTGCGAGCCGTAATGATGACTAAGAAAGCCCTGCGAGGGCGCTATTTCAATACTGTCAATCGTTTTTATTGGTGACTTTATGACGCTCTCTTTGGAGCTACTTCTGAACGCTGAGAAATTGTGGGTGCCTAGAAAGATTTGAGATGCTTCTCTCATTGCCTTCATGTTCAACCTTTAAAAATAAACAAACGATTAAACATTTATGTATACAATTTTTTAAGAACTGAATATTGGTGTACAAGTTTTGAATTAAAGGTACGGTCATAGACTGGCAAGTACTCCAAAAATGAATGACCATAAAAACGTACATGGTGAGAAGCACTGCAGCTGTTGATAGTATAAACTATTTTGAGAAAGGATTCCCTTTAAGGTAATATGGTTTAGACAATTGTTCACCCAAAAACATTTGAATCTGAGAAAAAATTCATGCATCAATCGTTTCTCAGATTTCTAAAGGTTGGTGTGAATGGTGTCCGTTCGCGAATGCTGCAGCCAGAGATGCGGTGCCGGTTGGTACACGCTGTCACCTCGCTAAACGTGGATGGATTCGACATTCAAGTGAAATAACGTCACAGTTTTTTGCTGGTTTCTCAGCAAGTAGCCACTCTATTCAGTTGAAACTTTTACATGTGACTTTCATTGTATCTTTGTTTATAATTTTGCCTGTAAATCAGCGTTCCAGTACTGTCCCGTGTAAATTTCGAGCCCTGCTGTACTAATTTTCCTACTTTTTTCCAAGGGCCTAATATTGTTAGGTGATGTTTGGCCACATAATGGTCTGACAAGAATTCAGTGAACAGTGTACACTCACTCAGATTTGATTGGCCAGCACCTGTCTATCTCAGTCACTGGCAGCGATCGATGAAAACAACCCATTGCTATTCTGTACAGGTATCTTCTGCTGATGGCACGATGCTGGGAATGAAAATCGTCTGGTACTTGTATTGCTTTGATAATCCTTGTGTAAAAACAAAAAGAGCGAAAATCGTCTATCATTGTGGGCGGCAATCAACCTCGTCCCCAAGGGTGTCCAATCTCACCGCACCATTTTCCCTTAGAGTGCCTTGCTTGATCATAACCCCTGGAAATGTGACTTTGAAATCTCCAAATATATTGAACATTTGTATTGGTCCTGTTGTTGATCCATTATGTGTTAGAGACGTACGCAGAGCGCGCTATCAAAAGAGGCATCAAGTCATAGAGCAACTGGTCCCCTCTCATTCTTCTTTGATCTTGTGATATGTCTAACAGTATGCAGTTTAGGGTGACCATGTAAAAACATTACTCATTTGAAGTGGATTGCGTCAAAATATTTGCATTTTGACACGCGCGTGCTAAGCTCCCTACAAGCGCTTGAATTTTTTGTGCGGCAGAGCAGTCACTTTTGGTTAGCCAATCAGCGTCGTTTTTCAGCACTTCCGTACCAGGGGGTTAGTGACTAGAGGTATTAACACGCCTCGCTGCCCATGGTAGCGAGGCTGGGCGGCAATACACTGTGAAAATTCCTGCGCATATTGAAAACGAGAAAACAACTTGAAAGAAGACTCTATGAAATAAAATGTAATCTTCTTTTAAATTCTATTTATAAATACAAACTTCTTGAAAATAAAAATACACAAAGCAATGCACTTTCAATTTCTATATAATACAAATAATTTGTTAAAATTAACATTGAAATAAAATTAAAACTTGAGACGTGGATTCTTTTTTGTCAGAATTCCCAAAATGGCAAAAACAGGTACCATACTAACCTGATAGGTTCATCCCCAATGTGGTAGTGAGACCGAACCGTAGACCGTCAGGGTTAAACACCACAGGCTTCTTTGGCGGTCGAACCAGATCAAAGTGCGCTGTATTGCACAAAGCGTGGACCTTCGAGTCAGTTCGGCTTGACACAAAGATCTTCGGTGGTTGATGTGGGTTCAACTTTTCCAATGCATTCTTTAAAGAAAAGTAGCATAAACTTAGTAACATCATTACGGGAAACCAGACCCACGCCTGAAATTGAGGCCAGGAAGCCATGGCCTCTGTTGCACCATGTCTTGGCCTTGGTCCCCCTTCAAAAGTTTCCCATAGACTTTAAGAATTTTCAATGGAAGTGCTCTTTGCAAAATGAAAATGGCCTTGCCCTCTCAAAGATGAAATTCTAGCCTGCTGACCAGCTGTTGAAATACATTTGAGGGATTTTATATCATTGGTTTTGGGAGAGTTTAATTATTCTCAACCTCTAGTTTTTTAAAATAAGGAAATAAATCATCAGTGATCTACAAATTCTGGAAATTGTCTACTTGTACCTCAATGACATCCTGAACACCAACTAGACCAGTTTCTGCCGTTGTCTTCTTAGATGCTCTTACAACACCACTTCAATCAAAGAAGAAAAACCTATCAACGTTAATCATGTTAATCATGTTGGAAGAAAACATATGTGGTGTCACTATAGTGAACATTGATGTACAGTTAGCCATATTATACTATAGGACTATGATGCAAACCGTGGTCCAGTGGTTACTGCAGGTCTTGCAATCACAAGGTTGTGGGTTCGAATCCTACCAAGCTAACCGATGATTTCACAATGACCAGAATAAGTATTGTCGTCTAGTTACTGAATCACAATTTCTTGATTTGTGCAATTCATAATCATAGATGTTAAACTAATGTTTGTATGAGAGAGATTGGCTGTAGCCAGCTTGGTGTTTATATCCCCTTGTGGGAGTTTGCCGAGTTCCCTTGACGGGAAGATCATCTAAAACAAAAAAACAACAACAAACAAGCCAGGGACTGATGAGTGATGGCATGACATGGCCAAGCGGTCAACAAGTGCACTGAACTCAAGCTCTGGTGTTTCAGGTCAGTAGAGCTGCCAGAGAGTGTGAGTCCCGGTCTTGACACTTGTGTCATTTTAAAGCAAGAGACTTTTAAAACTATTGCTTCGTCCTTCTCGGATGGGAAGTAAAGCCATGTGTTATGTACCAGTAATGCACACAAAATAACCCAGCAGTAGCAGTACACTTATCGTTAAGAGAAGCGGTTTGCCCCTTTCTGGCATGGTTGTCGGCAGATTGAGCCACAGCACCTTGATAGTCATGATAGTGCTGTAAATAAATGGGTCTTATAATATATTTCAAACATAGATCTGCATACCTTTGTAGGAAATTACGCCCTCGGGTGTGATAAAGCACTACATGTATATAGACTTAGACGATGTGATCTGTGACATCACATGTTTACAAAAGAGCTACCAAGCCTGGACTACTAGTACTAACTGCGTATATATTAATTTTATTATCCTCTTTGCCAAAATGAATTGAAGTAGCCTATTTTGTCTTAATCAGTCAGTACAGCAAATCAGAGCTGTGTTCTGTAACTAGGCCCGAATAACAACAATTGGTTTATTATACTGTGCAGGGTGCTACATACATTCATCATCATCTTCCTGTACTGTTCCCGAAACCTCCTCCGGTACCTATTTAGGAGGCTGGTCATCTCGCCCCCTTGCAAGCTCGCCCCCAACAAAGTCGCCCCCTACAAAGTCACCCCCTAGCCGGCTCGCCCCGGGTTCTTACAGAGTCGCCCCCTGGCAATGTCGCCCCCTAGCAATGTCGCCCCTAGCAAAGTCGCCCCCTGACAATGTCGCCCCCAGCCAATGTCGCCCCCTCGCAAGGTCGCCCCCGATGTTATTTAGTTCGGAAAAATAATGCTCCTTTATGGTAATATAATGGCTTAATTATTGTGTTGAAAGAAATATTGAGTAAATCCTTCTTATAAGTTATAGTTTGTATGTTTAGTTTGTGCTTGGGTAAAAAACGTCATCAAATAATAAACTCCATGCTCTAAATTTCTTAAGTTTGTCAATGATTTTATTAACGTCGCTCAATTTATTTTATTACCGTCGCTCAATTTATCGTTACACCCAAATACTTAATAAACTACAGATGTAACATTTTAAAAAATCGTTAGCCTACTTGTTACTATACTTACATTTTGTTTGCAAATAAATAATAGATGAAAAATGAAAGTTATTTTGTTTACCTTTTTTATATTTTTATAGTGGATAATTAGTTTGCAGATCTAGTGGTAGGCCCCTAAATACCCTCGCCCCAAATCGAATCCTGCGTCAGCGCTTTGTATTTTTCTTCAGAATTCGCATTTTAAGTTTTAGGCGAGAGAAAACTTTCAGTTCCATAACAAACTCTAATCTAACTAAGCTCGACAAAATTACTATAGGGAGAACTTTAGACCACATAATTATAAATAAACGGAATACAGGGAACTTTATTCAGATGCTGTCCCGACATTACACGGAGGACTTCTTTAATATATTATTTGTTTTCAATAAGGTTTCGATGTGTTATTTGCATTTAGTTCAGATAATGTAGGCCTATTATTCAAGGGATATTTACAATGCACTCTCAAAAGCCAATGTAAGACCCTCATTAACAAACTTTTTCCCGACAAATTTGTTTACGTCAGATAGCGTGTTGTTTGTACCAATCTCAAATTATATTGCTCCATTCTTGTTGTCACAGAATCAGAATTGATAATATCTCCGAGGTATTTATGAATGTATATATGAGTTTAATGAAAAACAAATAAAAGAAGAAGAAGAATTCCATTTTGTAGGCTCATCTTTGCAATCAATCATTATTATTATATCATTACAAAATATTACATGAACAAAATTATCGAACACTTATCCAGCATAATTGAGAGTTTACAGCTGCAGGGAGCTTGGTGAAGATTTTATCAAATGAGCATTTTATTCAAGTGTGGGTTTCCTGTCACTCAAAACAGATGGAAACAATAACACCCAGACAATGAAATTGTCGTTAGAATGATCCACATTTGGACAATAGAAACGTCTTACGATGACTCCATACTTGGCACTGACGGAGAGTGGTCTTACCGCGGTGCGGTACCAACTTTGAGGTTGGTATCCATTTAAAACTGAGGTTTACAGATTTGTTTGGGCGCTACTCCCCAAGCCAGATGGGAGCGATCCGGGGGTAGTGGCACGCCACCCAAGTGTCTTTTCAAATTAGTGGTTCAAAAGAGTCACCTTTAAAAAACCCCACTAAATTATGGCCGACAATGATCAGGAAACCTGGTCTAAATTTAACATTTAATTTATAGTAGAGTGGACCATGGAGGAAGGAAATCCTCCATGAGTAGACTATGTTGGGGGGATGGAAAACGATATAGATACTAGGCCCTATTTAGACCTTCCACAAGCATTACTTCATACGGAAACTTTTCTGAAAATGTTTTTAACTGAAAATATTTTTGGCACAGCTGCTACATGGATCTTTCTTTCTGGGCCAATTCAAAACCGTTACCATCAGCCTAATTATTTTCCGAACTAAAATAACATCTGGGGCGACTTTGCGAGGCGACATTGGCTGGGCGACATTGTCAGGGCGACTTTGCTAGGGGCGACATTGTTTGGGGCGACATTGCCAGGGGGCGACTTTGTAACAACCCGGGGCGAGCCGGCTAGGGGGCGACTTTGCAGGGGGCGACTTTGTTGGGGGCGAGCTTGCTAGGGGGCGACATGACCAGCATTCCTATATAGGCATGACAATATTTAGGCTAGACAATGCCCACACACTTGTCAGCACTCCATTCCTCCATTTAAAAATGAGTCAAATCACTAACTAACATGACTAACCAGTATTTTGTTCCAATGTACTGGAAATAAATCAAGTATCGAACCATTCCTCTCTGACTCGCATTGTCGGAATCTTTAAGACTGTAGTTTATTTTTTCCCCTCACAAACATCATCACAGAATTTGAGGAGACTGAGAGCAGACGTCTTTTCCTCTCTCACG
This sequence comes from Plazaster borealis, assembly GCA_021014325.1. Lineage (NCBI taxonomy): Eukaryota > Metazoa > Echinodermata > Asteroidea > Forcipulatida > Labidiasteridae > Plazaster > Plazaster borealis. The sequence goes on along the minus strand of JAJGQC010000760.1, from coordinate 82,889 downwards.
TGCCACACACATAAACGTTGCATACCGCCCTCTTGGGTTTTCTATTTTACTGAAAAGACCCTGACGTGCGAAACGAAGTTGACATGTAACGGGGTATATGGCACCAGACGATTTGTTAAAAGGTGATACGGGACAGTGACGGTGTTTGCTTTAATTTTTAATGGACGGGAATAATATGGGGGGCGTCACGGGACGGCGTCACGGGACGGCTCGGGGGTGGAAGTTCAATCGCGGCTCCTCTAACCACTGCTGAAGTTGTACAAAGTACGGCTGCACATTTACCTAACATTATTTATAGTTAGCCCTTTTTTATCTAGGTGCCGGACCTTTCTTTCGCGATCTTCGCGTGGTAATCTCGCGGGTGGTAAACCTTGCGATTGTGATGCAGTTAAAGACTAAAATACGGCTGACGAGTGTGGCTCAAGCAAGCTTCTTTTTATTGAGTGGAATAGAATATGGTATGTACCTACATTATACATAGTATGTTGTATTGTAAACGACATTCACGGTCGTAGGTCCGGGACTGTCGGGGCATGGTACCATTGCCAATTTGGTAGGCCAGTGAAATTGAGGATCGACGCGACGATGATCAAAACTAATTAATGACGATGTAATGTCCAAGACCCAGCATCTATGGCAGTATGGGTGGCGCTGTACTCCTTGAAAAAGATGTTTGTTTGAGTTTGACATCTGCGATATGTCAAGTTGTCAACATTTTTAAAATAGGAAAAGAGAGTTACTCACAGAATAGGTGTTGCAAAGGAAATTCGTTGCAAACTGCTTACCAACCAAAAGTACCTATTAATGGCCTGACGTTTCGACCCTGTAGTGTTTATGTAGCAGAGTCTTTCTAGGAAGCTAAATAAATGACAACACAACACACACACATAAACAGATATACTACTACATGGCGGCCTGCACTGTACTGTCACAGTGTTACTGTAGTGTTAGTGTTACTGTTACAGCATTACAGCAACCTGTGAAAAACAATCTGTATTAAACAAGACAATAAAAGAGAACAAGGGAGGTAAAGGAGGATCACCAAAAAGGGATAGGCCTACTGCAACAGGGAGGATAAATAAATGAGAACATGGAAATAGCTGTTGCATTTTCTTTTAAACAATACACAAACAAAATCATAAAGATAAAACCATTTATGCATCAGATTGTGTAGTTGGGCTTATAAATTAAAAGATAAACACCATGTAAATAACATTCAATTCACTGTGCTGGTCGGGCCAAACTTCCATGGTAACTTGGGCCAGAATGCCCCACAGTTTTGAAAAACCAAACACCCTGTGGAGAATCCTTGGGTACAGTACTGGTGTGGACTTTTATAATCACTGAACTTTCAGATCGAATCTATTCTAGTGTCAATAGTTTGATCTTTTATCTGTTCCATGGCCAACTTTATGGATCTTTCCAGGTCAGTTGTGTCATCAGTTAATGTTAAACCCTTAAAGATAAAAAAATATCAGTCAGTTGTTTTTCTAATGACCTTTGAAAGGCGAGGAGATGTACACCTGTGGAGGTTTCCTGCAGTCTGTTAAAATGTGCAAAACTGGCTGGTCATTTTTAAAGAAAGGCAGGGGCTGGGGGATGGCAAAGCCATAATACATCAATTCCATGTGTCAAAAAATGACCCCTTACAATCATTTGTAAAGAAAAATGTTTGAATAGCTGGTAGGAAAGGGGGTCTAGGGCTGATATTGAACAAGAATTAAATATTTTAGGTCAAGTGTTGTAAACAATTTTTCTGGTCCAATAAAAGTTCTGAGCAACAGAATCTTTGGTCAAGTGGAGGTGGGGGGAGTGGGAGGCTGATGTTATATGAGGGATGAACTCTTTATTAGGGTTTAGTATAGTTGATTCAGGTAAATTTACTGCTTTTTGGGAGGGAGGGTGCTGTTTTTAACCAATGGGAAAAAGGTGGACTTAATAGTTTGTGGTAGTTTGTGTAACAGAATGAACTGTACAAGAAATCCCTCTATTTATGAATACTTGTAATTTCTGACAATGACAGTTAAAGAGGTAGAGGGGCTCCTAGCATTATTCTTAATTCTTTATTTCATATTTTGCCATGTCAAAAAAAAAAAAAAAAAGCCCCCCCACCCCACTTTTCCCCCAAAAAGGATGATCAAAACATTTTTGTTATGTGGCCTTATCTTTGTTCACCAGCATTCTTGGCTCTTTGCTCCTATTTATTTACATGTATTTTTTATTTATTTTTCTCCAGCTGTTATTTTACCAACACTCAACGAGTACTTGGGTCATCTTGATGGAGACGCTACCTTTTTCGGCATCGTCATGGCTGCATTTAGCTTCAGTGGAGTCTTAACGTCACCTCTGTATGGTCTCTGTCAAGATCGCTTCCATCGGACAAAAATTCTCATTTTATTTGCCAACTTGTTTGAAATTGGAGGTAAGTTTGAGAGGCTTTCTAAGAAGGTTAATTGTTTTAAGACGATGGATCACATTCTGCTGACAAAATATATCTTGTTTTTAATCTGTAAGCTCGCATCCAGGGCCAAATTTCATAGAGCTGCTCAAGCAGAAAATATTGCTTAACAATTTTCTGCTCATGGAAGTGTCGTGGCCGAGCGGTTAAGAGCACCGAATTCAAACTCTGGTGTTTCTGATCAGCAGAGTGTGGGTTCGAATCCCCAGCCGTGATACTTGTGTCCTTAAGCAAGACACTTAACCATTGCTTCGTCCTTCGGATGGGACGTAAAGCCGTTGGTCCCGTGTATTGTGTAATGCACGTAAAAGAACCCAGTGCACTTATCGAAAAGAGAAGGGGTTCGCCCGTGTTCCTGGTTGGTTGTGGCTGCTGAATGCGCCGTAGCACCTTGTAAAAAACATTATAAGGTGCTACATAATTGGGTCTCATAATTCATAACTTCAATAACCCATCTTTCTGTTTAAAAAGTATATACTAAGAGCCTTGAGTACCTTGTTTGGTAGATACGTGCACTATATAAGACTTCGATATTATTATTATTATTATTAGAAATGAGCAGGGTACCAGTCACAAATTGTACATGTGACATGGCATTTTGGCTGGTAACCATATTCTGGTAAGCATAATTTTGTTGTGATTAGCTACTCTTTGTGCTTAAGGCATTTCTATGAAATTGGTACCTGGTGTGAGATTAGTTCAGTTACCAGATGCATGAAATAAAATGCCATCATGGAACGATTTGTTCAAGTCTGGCGTGTTTTGTTGTTATTTTTTTAACACCTTGTGACAGGATTGTACCACAACCTGTGTTGCACTGGTTCAAAACTATCCACCAGTTACTAATCAGAAATTTCTGCTTCATTTCAGAATTTATATTTTAGGGGCCATTTTGAGAAGTCAGTGTTTTAAAAATGTTGATCTATTTTCGAAATTGTTTGACCCTACCACCCCCACACCCCAAATGTTGAGGTTGCAAGTAGTGGCAAGCTTGGTTCTTTGGGCGACCTCAGCGTTGGTGATGTGATCGTACTAACGTATGTCAAGGATTGTCCTTTGGCGCCATTGGTGGAAGGCCTAGAATCTTCTCAATAGGTATGGTTGTTAAAATCTCTGGAAAATGTCAACAAAGCGTACAGGAGGATTATTGAATAGTTTCAAGGGCAGTAAAAACAAATTGTTTCCCTTTTTTTTACGAGCGTGTATTCTGCTCTTACTTGACAGGCAACTTTGTGTACTTTGTTGGGGGCAGCAAATATGTGCTGCTTGGAAGTAGACTGATTTCAGGTAAGTCACACTTCGGTTTTACTAAAAAACCAAACGAGATAATTTTTAGCAAGTTAAATTATTATTATTATTTGTTTGCACATTTAAAGGATCTGACAACATTAGTAAGGTTGAAAATATAAATGTTCACAGATTTGCACATAACTTAAATGGTACAAAGATGGTCATGGTGGAAAACTTCCCTTGAAATAGTTTTGCTTGAAAATGAAATGCTAGTGTTTAGGAAATGAGTAAAACAATTAGTCTTTATAACTGGTGATAAACTGGTGTTTGAAAACAGTGAAAATATATAGCAGGTTTTTTCACTGTTTTCTCATGAATCCGAAGACCAATTTAGCTTAAACTTTCACAGGTTTGTTATTTCATGCATATGTTGGGTCACATCAAGTGTGGATACTGGTCTTTGACAATTACCAATGTTGTACATTTGCTTTAAGAGCATAATTTACTAAATTCAACATTTCATTGCGGTTTTCTTAAAATACAGGATGATTTTAATAGCACTCCACACTAATGCTAAAAATAGAAGCTAATTACCCGGGTCTAAGACAAACGTGTCAAATTTCATTACCATATGCATGCATATGTCCAAGTGAACATACTTAAGAACTTAATCAGAAACCAATTATTTTAGAGTCTTATGAGATTGTAAAAATTCTTCAATTAATGAATCCCTTCTTTTAGGGGTGGGTGCTGGTGTTGGCTCCTCAATTTTCGCACAAATTTCGAAAACATCCACTGAAAAGGGTCGGGCATCGGCCCTTTCTACAGCCTCGGGGGCGAGGCAGATTGGTCTCCTGCTTGGCCCCGCCCTTAATTTTCCCCTCAACAGCCTTGACTTCTACATCGGGTCGTTTCATGTCAACAAATTCTCCGGACCAGGGGTGAGTAAAGGGGAAACAAGTTGTATGTTTTCTTTTTATCGTTATCGTTTCATTACACATCCAACAGCAGTAACGCCAATAACAGGATGGTGAATAGGAAATGAGAAGAAATGTTCAGTTTTAAGATGTGGGAGGAAAACCCCTGAATGGGTGGAAAAACCCACGCAATCAGGTAGGGACTGAAAACCCAAACCACATGCAATGCTCCAGGTTTGAGGTGGGGTTTGCAGAGTCGCCAACATTTGCATCTGACAATCAGGAGATTTCGTACAACAATCGGGGCTATATTTAGAATTACATTCAACATAATAGGGACAAAGTTTCCATAGTCAGGGAAATTTTCAGATTTGTTCATCAGAACATGGAAAGATTGGTTTGTTTTCAGGGAACTTTCTGCCGATTTAGGGAGAGTTGGCAGCTCTGGATTCGAAGAATCGAACAGTATACTCTGTTCGTCTTCAGGAGCAGAGTATACTGTTCGAAACGTCGAGACCCAACCGGTTCTTTTCAGAACCAACACTCCTCCCAAAGAGATTTTACACATGGTTGTACCCGCAAGTTTACTACTATTTATAGTTTATAGTACTTCTTACTTTCAACACCATGCAAAGCTTCAAACACCACTTATCTTTGTTGATGTTCAGTCTTTGTAAAGAGTTAGATTTAGATATTTACAAATACTGAACATCAACAAAGATGGATGCCATCAAACTACAACACATGTCCTCAACACAACTAGTCAACAGAGGGCGCTATAACAATAATTCACAACAGGCTATAGCCTGAACATCTGACGTCACACTGCGAGGCTCGTGAATAACGCCAGATACCTGCCTTGAGCGAAGGGCGGGATCCTGGAAAATGCACCTTTGACCTCCCATCCATTCACACGTCAGAGATTCGTAGTCACACATACGTTGACACGCATTAGCTTCATGGTTTAAACAACATTACATACAAACACGCGCACAGCTTGCAGCAGACGATACTGCTGATGGTGGAGCTGACAAACACGTCACTTCGGAGCGGACCAATTATAACACAGACATGGAAAGCTTACTTCACTGCCCGTTTATCCAATGAAATCCTTGTATCCCATGAAATCATTGGGTCTGTAAAACCAGTACCTGTCTTTATCATTGCGGATAAAGACAGGGGACCAGTTTAAACGGTTTACTACAACAACCTATCTTGACTCTCTCCACAGATTCTTATGTGCATCTTGTATATACTTCTTGAGGTTGTGGTGTTATTTCTTTTCTATGACATACCACCCATTGACAAACAAGATGCAATTCTTGCCGCGGAGGAGAATGCCACAAGTTCTCCCCCGAGCAGAAAAGTAACAATCGTTGACGGTAAGGATGGCCTTGAAAAAAGTCTGTATTCAATAAATGGTGATGGCATGAGGGATCTGCTAGACAATGCTAACAACGCAGAAAGCACTGCAACTAATGGCTTGCAGCGGCGGTTGAACAGCGGACGTGTGGAAGATTTCCAGCGCGACACGTGCAACAGCAACGAGGACAACCACGGTGCAAGAAATGACGACAAGATTCAAAAGTTTTCACTGCTTGATGGTACATGTGAAAGGTTTTTTTTATAAACCAGTTAGAAACTGGGACCAATTTAAAAGGACTGCTTAAATTTCTCCAGCTGTAAGCATAAAGCATAAACTCACCAAGCTATTTTGTTTTATTACTTTCCTTTAATGTGTCAAAGCTTGTTAATATTAGGCCAAAAGGCTTCTTGAAGAAGAAGAAAAAAGGTCAGAAAAAATTCTTCTATAATAACAGAATTGCGTGACTTGCCAAAATGCCAATGCTTTCTGCATCCTTTACTTTGGCTAGACAACAGTCTGTTTAAGTAATTTGTCTTTCTGCCAGGTGGGGCTCAATTTCAAAGCAGGAAATATTGCCAACAATTTTCTGCTCAGCAGAAATACAGAATTGATCAGGATACCAGTCACAGATTGTACATGTGACATGGTAGTTTGGCTTTTAAACTTATTCTTATTTTGTTGTGCTTAGCTACTTTTGTGTTTAAGCAGCTCTTTGAAATTGTACCCAGGTAGTTTATAACCTGGGCCCAAGCTAAGCTTTTAAATTCTTCTTGCAAAATAAGTTGATGCTTGCTCGTTATGCTGGAATTATACTTTAAATGCATTCCATCCTCCAATCTTTCTATAAACACACCATCTTTTAACGGAGGGTCGAAGATTGGTAAGTACTCCAAAAATAATGACCATCTGTGAGAAGCACTGCAGCTGTTGATAGTATAAACTATGTTGAGATAGGATTTCTTCAAGTAATATGGTTTGCATAATTTTTCACCCCAAAACATTTGAATCTGAGAAACGATTCATGCATGAATCGATTCTCAGATTTCTAGAACAAGTGTCTGTTTGCGAATGCTGTGGCCTTAGAACCGAGTGGCGGGACTACATCAAGATTTTAAAAATTAAGCTTACCAGATTGTTTAGATTTTTCATCTTGGCATCTTACCTTCAACTGTCATTATAGTTTTATTAACAATGGAACATGTTTCTGGATTTTTCTCTTTGACTTTAATTGGCAGTTTTTCTCAAAGAGGAGGTCCTGGTTCTGTTGACAGCGCAGTTTGTTTTCCTGTTTAATCAGCTATGTTTAGAGGTAAAGTAGCCCCTCTACAACATTATTTATTTGTTTATTTATCTTAAAGCAAACTTCAATCCTCAATTTTGATTGGTTGATCCAAAGCAACAAGAGTGTGATATTAACCTTCATAAACTCTTTTAACCTATTTTACGGTTACTGGACCCCCCCCCCATTGAATAATATCTCATCTTACTATTGTTGCTAGTCGTCGACGTAAACACACAGTTTTTGTTACTTGTTGTACTTGTTGTAGGTGTTATTTTGTTCACTCGTCTATTGTAAAGCTGTTGTTTTGTTTCGTTTTGTAGGCTGTTCCTTGACAAGCCCCGCTTTTGGAACGTGCCTCCGCATTCATATAATTATAATTGACTGTACTTTTTGATGATGAAATGTGGTAGTAAACGTTGCTTTGAATTGAATTGAATTGAATTGAATAAACCGCACACATAGATCTTGTCATTCGATTGGTGGAACACGCATCACATATCATACTTTATTTTGCCATGAATTTACTGCAGCTATGCGTGACACTCCAAAATGTTGTATAGGAGTCCTATATTGATAAATATAGGACGCTTGAGACGCTTCCCAGCATTGTAATGGTTAAGTGTCTTGCTTAGGGATACAATTGTCAAACCCACACTCTGCTGATCAGAAACACCAGAGCTAAAGTCCGAGTTAACCAGTGCGCTTGACCGCTCAGCCACGACATTCTGGTTTCTGAGGTATTCTAGTTTTCAATACAGCTACCCTAAGAATGCATTTTTAAAAGCTTTTTTGTTTAACCCGCAGACTGCAGTCACTGTTATGACAAAACAACTTCTCGATTTTGGAGGAATTGAAAACAGCATCGTGTATGCTGTAGCTGGGTTAGAGGTGAGAAGTCAAAATAAAAATTTAAAATTCTCATTTGACTATTCATAAGTGTTGGATTCCCAAATGGAATTTACTCCACATTATCTCAAAGCTGCTGGGCTTTGTTGTTCCAGTGCATACAGTGTCTGAAAACAAGTGTAAATTGTGTTGTACACTGGTGTTGGTTTATTCAGCAAACAAATACTGAGGTACAGGATACAGGATTTACGGATGGAGAGAGTGGACGGTAGTAATATCAGAACTTAAATTGTACTGGAAACTTTCGGTAGAGATGTGTACAGTGCCATGGTTCTGTAATACAACAAGAGTATAAATCTAATAAGATCACTTATCTGAATGGAAACACTAATCAATCTAGCGGGTAGTATTAATATAACATACATGAACTGATTTAGATTACATGTTATCAAGACATCAATGCTGCAACAATCATAATAAACCTTGATTGAATTTCGAGATAAAACCCTTCCTATTTCAAGGACAACATTTATCAACCATAACAATGGAAAGCTTATAAACTGGTTGAAGACTTACGTTCATAATAGACGCATGGCTTGGTAAAGTACGGTAATAAGGTTAATTTACTTGGCAACAATCTTCTAAAGATCAATGAAAAAGGCAACATGAGATTGGAAAGTGAATAGGGTGGTTACTTTTACATCTACAACAGCATTGTAACATTATGAGTCTGGGTACCAGTTAGTTAAGAATCATCTGACAAATCAGGGCGCTATTTCAATGTTGATTCAAATAGGAGACTTTCTGACAGTGTCATTCTCTCTTGGGCCGGGGTGGGGAACATTTCCCTAAACCTACTTTTGTTTCTGTGAGAATCTGTTAAGCGTTCCTCTCTTTTCAGGCATGATAATTTTAAGGCTATTTGATAATCTTATCTTAGCAATTTCGAGGGCAGAAAAATCGGAAATCAGATTAAAAGACAGACAGCTCTATTATGGTCTGTTAAATTTTCTTAAAAGAAATAGGAAGTCCTGGGAAGGATTGTTAGGAGGAGAACGGAGGCGTTAAACCCATGCACCTTAAAGATATCGTACACGTTTGGTAATGACTCAAAACAAATATTAGCATAAAAACTTACTTGGTAACAAGCAACGGAGAGCTGTTGATAGTATAAAACATTGTAGGAAACGACTCCCTCTGAAGTAACGTAGTTTTTGAGAAATTTTGAGGTAATTTCTCACTAAAATAATAAAAACTTCTTGCAAGAAGTTTTTATTCCTGTCTGAAAGCACACAAATTTGTACAACAAGGGTGTTTTTTCTGTCATCATTTTCTTGCAACTTCGATGACCAATTGAGCCAAAATTTTCACAGGCTTGTTATTTTATGCATATGTTGGGATACACCAAGTGAGAACACTGGTCTTTGACAATTTCCAAATGTGTTAAATGCCTTTAAATATCTTGTGGGGGTGTGGGGGTGTGGGGGTGTGGGCGGGGGTGGGGCCAGGGCTGTTGATAAGTATAATCGGCCCTGGCAGGCCCCTTAAATGATAATGACAATGTCATTATTTGTTTCTATTTCAGCTTCTTGCTAGCTTTATCATCATCAAATTAATCAGTAAATATGTCTCCGACCGGACAATGTTGATTGCTTCGCTGACACTTGAGATAGTACCTTATATTATGCTGATGATTTTCTATCCAAATGCAACACCAGGTAAAAAATTGTTTGTTGATTGTCTGAATATTAAAAAAAAGCCCTTTCACACAAGGCAAATTTTCCAGGAATTTCCCCGGGAATTTCCCCGGAATTCCCTTCTTTTCTGACACCTGATTCCTTTGAAGTTTGTGGAAGGCTACAGACGTTTTCATACCAAGTATGAACATTAAAAGTGTATACTTTCTGTATAATCTCCTTCTTCTTCCTCCTTCAAATTTTAGGGGTGCACGATTTTTTTTACCCACTAACAACTGTAGTTTCCGTTTGCATTTTTCTTTTAAAACAAGCCCCTTTTCAAGACTCTTGTTCAGTTCTTATGACATTAAATTTGTTATCACTTGCAGCTTGTGGAATACGGAAAAATACAGCACGTCTGCATTCCATTTGACCTCGTTGGATATGGGACGCAGAAGCGCTATATTTTTCTGTATTCCACGAGCGCTTGTGTAATAACTAATATTAATTCTACCTGATTCTCCTTGCAGGGAGGTCCAGGAATCTGTGGTGGTTTTCAATACTTTTCATGGTTCAGGTTTCTGGGTTAGGCTTCCTGGTCATCTCCATCATCTCACTCTTCTCAAAGGTCACTCCTCCAGAAATGCAAGGTAAGGTCAAAGGTTGTGACACCAACCCCAGGTCAAAGTTCAATCTACATCAATGTATGAGGGATTGTAAGCGATCCCTTGTCTGTAAATCTTGTAAAGGAAATTAATAATTAAACTTGATAACTGATCTGCCAAATTTTGAGATTGTTGACATATAGGTCACTTCGTGGGACCAGAAACAAATTGTACGGCCACATAAAAAAACAAATTGTTGATCGTCCTTTTTTTTTAGGGTTGGGGTGGGAGGGCATTTTTTAAAACTTTTTAATTTTTTAATTGAGTGTTGTTGACATGGCAAAATATGAAATAAACTATTAAGAAAAAGAGGGTTTGTGTGATTTTGATGTTTGAATTGTATTGTTAAACCAATTTAACTCCTAGATAACATTTTCTGTAAACATTTTCAAAAACTTAAAACGCAGTGTAGCCTAAGTAAATATTTGAAGAATACTTCTTGTTTTTTCCAACTTGAATAACCTTTCTTGAAACATATTTTCAAATCTAACTGTGTGTGCGGTGCAGAACGAAGCTAAATTTGACTGAAAATATCATTGAAAAGGCCATTTTTACAATTAATAAAAAGAAAGAAAAAAAAGTGGGGGGTTTCGCAGGGTCCGGCGGGGACGATCAACAATTGTTTTTTTTTATATGGCCTAATGTAAACTGTAAAAAGAGAAGCTATTTCTTGATAATGATGGGGTGTGTAAATTGTACTACACAGGTTTTGCTCAAGGTGTTCGCCGAGCTGTCGGTGGTATCGGGACCATCATGGGTCCTTTATGGGCAGGTGGCATGGAGAATTTACCATTTGAGACTTTAGCAGTTATGTTGGCTCTTTTTCTCCTAGTTTGGGTAAGTTAAATATCAACTGTTGGTTTCATTTTGTTATAAATCTCTGTAACCCGTCTTGAACACTAAGTATAGACTGCAAGTCTGGCACGTATCGGAAACGTGACAACAACTCGAAAGAAGCCTATATTTTTCTATGAAATCAGATCTTTTTAAATTCTATTTGTACACAAATAAAAATAACCATGTAGCGATTGGTTATTTGTTATAAATACAATTTCAGTCACTGTATCTTTGGTCCTAGGGGTCATTGACACAAGCCCTATGGGTTTCTAGATGGCCCTGGGCGTTGGGCATTGTTCTTTATTTACCTGCTATGTATCTGTGGCGTGTCGTGGCCGAGCGATTAGGAGCATCGGACTCGAGCTCTGGTGTTCAAGTCCCGGCCATGGCACGTGTGTCCTTGAGCAAGATACTTTACCAAAATTACTTTGTCCTTCGGATGGGACGTAAAGCCGCAGTGCAGGATTGGTAGTGCAGGTAAAAGAACCCAGACCACTTATCGTGAAAGAGTAGGGGTTAACCCTAGTGTTGCTGATTCAATCACACAAGCTTACAGGTTTCCTCAGGCTTGCGAGCTACAGTGATTAAGTTCACTTATGAGGCATCCTTGGTTTCACTACCAGAAATATATAATAATAAAAATAACATAAATTATTTCAGAGTGGGAAGTAAACCAAACCAAACCAAACGTCATACATCAATGTTGCGTCAAATCTAAAATTAACATTACCTCCTTCAGGGGATGACGCTGTTCTCATGGAAACTTCTCAGGCCACACTCGGATGTTGCAGCCGAGTCAAGTCTAGCACCTTCCAAAGAAGATTCAAATGAAGAGACCAAACCACTGCTGAATGGCTATGTCAAAGACTATGGCGTCGCCTGATGGACGATGGGGTGCAGGAATTGCTTGGGGCGTCATGGCCGAGCGGTTTAGAGCATTGAATTCAAGTTCTGGTGGTTAAGTCATCGAGGCGTGGGTTCGAATCCTGGTCATGACACTTGTTTCCTTGAGCAAGATGAATTACTATAATTGCTTCTCTTTGGGTATTTGAGATTTGGGTACCTGCAAGGGTAGAGGTTGATATTGTGTTTGAAGAAAGCCTTCGGAGAACCACGGCAGCCCGGGGCTGTATACTCCCCAGGGAGCTGAGAAATATTAAATTTTAGGAGATACAACGTTTTTGCAATTACATGACGATACAATATAAAGTTTGACAAAGATATGTTAATTTTATTTCGTGCTCGGCAAAAGGGCGTAATGCCCTTCTGCCACATACTCTGAATGCAACATTCATCCCAGCAGGTCGTGTGCTTTTTTTCAAAAATGGTAAAATAAAGTGTTAATTTCAACATTGCATAACTTCTTTCAGGGGTAAGCACATTATTGGTAAGATTGAAATTATAAATGTTCACAGATTTGTACATAACTTACCTGGTATGAAGATGGTCATGGTGGAAAACTTCCCTTGAATTACTTTTTCTTGAAATGCTATTTTGTTTTTCTTTTTGGAGAAATTAGTAAAACAATTAGTTTTGATCTCATAAGTCTAAAACCTGATGTTTGAAAACAGTGAAAACATGTAGGGTTTTTTCCCCAGTATTTTCTTGTGACTCCGATGACCGATTGAGTTTAAACTTTCTTGGGTTTGTTATTTCATGTTTATGTTGGGTCAAAAGAGTGTCATTAATGACAGACATGGCGCATAATAAATCTACTCTTATTTTCTATTACTATATAATTAAATTGTGTGGAATTAGTTTTACATTTTTATAATTTATATTTTCTAAATATGAATGATATTTTTCAAAAATAGTCAATTTTGTTATCTCTCGTCTTTAGCGCACAATTCATGTACATAATTCCAGTTCTTTGTAGGATTCTACCTCTGTGCTGGACACGGGTACAGTTAGGGTAGTATTTATAGTCACTGTAGTATTTTTATGCAAGTGGAAGGCATCCAGCTGGCTAAGATGTCCCTGGTCTGAGATCTTCCAGCAATGTTCCCCCGCCTTGTTTGGTCAGTTACGGGGACAGGGCCTTTTACAGCATATCACCAAGACTTTAGAATTCACTTCCTGAAGACCTCAGACAAATGCACAGCATCACCCTTTTTCAGAAGAAACTAAAAACAATTTGAAAATACTTTAATTTAACTTCATTTTATCTAGACTGGTGCCTTCGAATGTTTTACAGGAAAGTGCACTTTACAAATGCTGTAGTATTATCAAAACCCAAACCACCCCCAACCCATCATAATCCAACTACGTGTTTTGTTTGATTCTGCTGGACTGAGGGCTGCACTATGCTTAACTGACTATGCTTTACATAGGACCAGGCATACCACCCTAATCAGAGTCTAACAGTTTGGGTTTTGCGTGACTGGATGGTGTTGGACTGAGGACTGCACTAGTAAACTGATTATGCTTTACATGGGATCAGGCATACCACCGTAATCAGAGTCCAACAGTTTGGGTTTTGCGTGACTGGATGGTGTTGGACTGAGGACTGCACTAGTAAACTGATCATGCTTTACATGGGATCAGGCATACCACCGTAATCAGAGTCCAACAGTTTGGCTGTTGAGTTACTGTATGGTGTTGGACTGAGGACTGCACTAGTAAACTGATTATGCTTTACATGGGATCAGGCATACCACCGTAATCAGAGTCCAACAGTTTGGCTGTTGCGTTACTGAATGGTGTTGGATTGAGGACTGCACTAGTTAACTGATCATGCTTTACATGGGATCAGGCATACCACCGTAATCAGAGTCCAACAGTTTGGCTGTTGAGTTACTGTATGGTGTTGGACTGAGGACTGCACTAGTAAACTGATCATGCTTTACAGAGAAGTGACAATCTTTATGTAGATGTACCGAGCTCTGGAAATTCCATCCAACTTTTTGAGATCCTGAGATAATTATCGCAGGACGATGACATCATAAATGTAAGATGATGACATCCCAAGGTCTGTGGATGACACCAGATATATTTTATCTCAGGATGGTGGCATCCTGAAAGTAGGATGACGTCTTCCCAAGATAATAGTATATCTAAAGACAGTCTGTACGCCTACAAGATAAATTATCTGAGGAAGACTGCATCCTGTTTGCAGGGTGTTTCGACACTAGCAGAGTCTTTTTAAAGGGTTTTTGTAGCCTTTGAGAAAGACTCGGCTAGGGTCGAAATGTCGTGCCATTAACTATTTTTTTGCAAAGCATAAATTGGTCACTTTGTTGAAATGGCAGTCAGTCAACAAAATTTGTTTTTGTACTCTATTTGAATGTACAAACTATAAATTATAAACAACTATAAACTACCAAAACCTAATAAATGTTAAACCATGGTTAAACTAAGTGTTTAAAGGTAAGGTCATAGATTGGTAAATACCTCAAAAATTAACGAGCATTAAAACTGCAGCTGTTGATAGTATGAACAATTTTGAGAAAGGATTTCTTTCGAGGTAACATGGTTTGGATAAGTTTTCACCCAAAAATTATTTGAATCTGAGAAACAATTCATGCATTTCTTCTCAGATTTCTGAGGGTTGGTGTCCGTTCGCGAATGCTACGGCCAGAGACGCCATTGGTACCCGCTGTCCCCTCGCTAAATGTTGATGGATTCGATGTTCTTGTGAAAATACTGTGAAAGTTTGTTGCTGTTTTCTCAGCAAGTATACACTGTATTCCGCTGAAACTTTCACGAAAACCAATCTGTGACCCTACCTTTAAAAGGAAAACAAAAACTACAACAAATAAAGACTATGTGAAGAATTATAGTAAAAAAAATTCAAAAGATTAATAATATCAATTGTACTTTGCTCTTTTCATCTCAAGTAAAATCTGAATGTGCCTTCATGAGGTGAAAGTCTAATAATATGAACAGGGCCAAATTGCATAAAGCATGTGAGCATTAAAACTTGCCAAGCACAAAAATATATTGCTTAGCAGAAATAGGTTACCAGCAAAATACCATACAGTTTAAATTGCTGCGACTGGTACCCCACTCAACTCTTGCTTAGCAAAGATCTTAGATAAGCAGAATTATCTGCTTAACAGCCAGGGCCCAATTTCATATGGCATGTAAGCACAAAAACTTGCTAAGCACAGAAAACTCTTGCTTAAGAAAAATAGGTTACCAGCCAAAATACCATACAGTTACCATTGCTGCGATGGGTACCCCACTCAATTCTTGCTTAGCAAAGATCTTTGCTAAGTAGAATTATCTGCTTTTAAAACAGCTTCATGAAATTGGGCCCACATCAGAAATACAGACTTGCTGAGAGCAGGCGCGGATCAAGGGGGCGTGGGGCGCACGCCCTTTTTCTTATTAAAAAAAAAAAAATGCGGGAGAAAAGAAAAAAGAGTGAGAGAGAGAGAAGAGGGGGGGGAAATGGGGAAGGGAAGATTTTGCTGCTTGGTATATTTTCACGCCCCCCCGGTTGGAAAATCCTGGATCCGCCCCTGGAGAGGTTATCAGTTGAATGTCATGGCCGGCTTACACCGAAATGTTTATAAATGGCACATCTCACATGGCAGAGTATTTTAAAGGCACTGGACACTATTGGTAATTACTCAAAATAATTGTTAGCATAAAAACTTACTTGGTAACGATCAATGAAGAGCTGTTAATAGTATAAAACATTGTGAGAAACAGCTCCCTCTGAAGTAACAACGTTTTTGAGATAAAGTAATTTCTCAGTAAAATATTTTAATTCATTTCGAGACCTCACACGTGAGGTCTTGAAATCACATCTGAAAGCACACAATTTCGTGTGACAAGGGTGTTTTTTCTTCCATTATTATCTCGCAACTTCGATGACCAATTGAGTTCAAATTTTCACAGGTTTGTTATTTTGTGCATATGTTCAATGTTGAGATACACCAAGTGAGAAGACTGGTCTTTGACAATTACCAAAGGTGTCCGGTGTCTTTAAACCCCAGTTGGAAAATGAAGTAATAAATCAAGTAGACTCATTTGGACTAACATATGGCCGAATTAAAAGCTTTGATTTTCAAAGAATTAGAAAAAAAAATTGTTTTAACAAATTTGTTTTTCTCTGAACGAATTTTGACAGATGATTACCGTTTCATAAATGAAAGACATACAAAAACTTTCGCATATGCCAGGGACAATGCACAAAATACATAACATGCAAAATTGTTTGTATCATGGCTGATGGATTTGAGAAAATGTCAGACTCTTGAGAACAGTTCAAAATTAACTTTCACAATCATTGGCGGATTTTTTTGTGCAATACTTAAATACTGCTTCTAACTTCCTCAAATCTACAACAAATGCTATTCTATTTGAAATCTAAACTTTGGGATTCAAATCGGCAAGAAATTGGGCCTTTACAGCACAATATTTTGGGAACAAAAGATAAAAAAGGGATTTTTGCTTTGACTTTAAATTGAAACCAGTGGGGTTTCTAGATGGGCTTGCCAGTCTTTCTTGAAATATTGGAGAGCAGTAGTCAGGGAGTTGGCTTACTTGCTGTAATGCTCCCTCCCTAAAAAGGAAATGGCAGGAAACACCCCCAAAAAGAACCCTTGGGTTTTAAATTTTGAATAGTCATTAAAAATCGTTACTGCGGTGTTAAAGGGATTGTATAAGTTTAATAATTGGAACCGTAGCGTTTTGGAATTGGAAGCATTTTTGAGATATTGCCGAAAATCGGGAGCAGTTATGTCCACGCAGGAAGAATAATCTGCAATTGGAACACACAATCTGAGAAGCGTTACTCTCAGACTAAAAATTTTTGGGATAAAAAGTGATATCTTTTTCCATAACCGCAAAGTGGAAAGTTTCTCAAAATGCATTGTACTGTCCAAAGCTGCTGTACTTCTTACCAAGTAAGTTTTTATTGCCATTAACTTTCAGAGTAATTACCAAACGTATACAGACCCTTTAACTGTGCAAACCCAATACTTCGCCTTACTCGTTGCCCACTTACAAAATGGCTACTTGGGTGGGATAGACCTGCTGCATACTCTACATATAAAAACTTTGTAACTAAAATAAAAATGTTTAAATGTATAAAATAATTTATAACCATACATTTTTTAACTCACCAATAGTACTCTAATCTCCCAACACTTGATTTTTTTGTAACAACTATAAATCAAGAAAAGTTTGCATTGATAAACTTGTTATGAATAAAATAAATATTTTTGTGCATGATGTCGATGTAGACAAAAACGTGAAAGACTATTATATTTTTATATGCATAATTGCTTTGACAAAAATAAATGTTTAACAGAGTATAAAAAAACAAATGGAAAACTGTCATGGTTGTTTGTATGGTGCAAAATGTACTATCGTTCTTATTTGCAATAAGATAGCGGGTTTGTTCATGTACACGTACTCCAGTAGTCTTGATTGGCGATGTTCGTTTTGATAACGTAGTCGACGATAACGCAACACCAATTACTGGAGAAGAGATATCTGTGTCAAACAAACATCTGGATCAAAGTTTTATCCAGGTCAGGATCAAAGTTTTGATCAAGATTCATAGACTTGCATAGTCCCTCCGCGCCAGTTGATGTTGTTGCCTCTAACGGTGACCAACACAAAAACTAGCATCGCCAATTAAGACTAGTACTTCAGCTGTATTGAAATCATTGAGAATCGCAACTGATGATTTTCAAGTTTTAAATTGGAATAAGGGGAGGGGGTAATTCTCAGGAACCTGAAGCCAAAAATATCAAACAATGATAACATCATACAGTGTATAACCTCCCCCTCTCTACAAAACAATCCAAATTGTCTGAAACACAAATATTAGTTTGGGGTGTATTTCTCAGAAAACTGAAGGCAAAAATATCAAACAATGATAACATCATATAAGCTCACCCTCGCTACAAAACAATAATAACGGCCTGAAACATGAATAGTTGGGCCTGAAACATGAATAGATGTTCCATTTTATCCCGCTCTTTTTATCAACGGAAAACAAAACTGGAAAAAGAAAAAGCACTCCAGTTAACGGTTGGGAATCCTTTTCCCTTTGTCTCTGCCAGTGGCATTTATCATTTTGTTCATCTACCCAAGCAATTTATGCAGTAAAAACAAAGATGACTTCATCAAGGTACGCAAAACAAGTACTTTGAAGTCTCTTGGGCTAATCTATGTCAAATGGTTGTAAAAGTGTGTTACAAAAGACCGTCTGACTTGGTTTTAAAGGTAGGGTCAAAGATTGGTAAATACTCAACAAAATAATGGCCATAAAAGCTTACTTTAGCGTTCTTGATGAAAATAGCGTAACAGCACTGCAGCTGTTGACGGTAAATTATTTTGAGAAAGATTTCACTTCGAAGTAAGATGATTTGGATAATTTTTTGGTAAAAAAAACATTTGAACCTAAGAAAAGGTTGACTGAAAATTTCTGTGGTGTACGTTCGCGAATGCTGCGGCCAGTGGTCGGTACGTGCTGTCACCTCACTAAACATGGATGGATTCAACGCTCTTGATGAAAATACTGCGACAGTTTTTGGCTGCTTTCTCAGCAAGTAGACACTATTGAGCTGAAACTTTCACAAGTGACTTCTATTGTATCTTTCTCTACAATTTTGCCTGTACATCAGCATTACGTTGACAAAGACCAATCTATGACCCTACCTTCACATGTATATGCCATGCCCGATGTGTGGCAGAGGGTGTACCCCCAAAAATGTCCCATACTTTACCAAACTCTTTTCCGCTTGTAAAGAAGTAACCCCCCGAAAACAAAATCATCTAAAGAATTCCTGAGATTCCCTGAACACAATGAAGACACAATAGGGGGCACAATAGGGGAAGAGGGGGGTGCACCATGCTACATATCGAGCACCAAATGTACCTGTAAGTGTGGACTTGGTGTTAAGTCAATATACCGGCTCCTTGAAATCGTTGGTTAAACACGAACATGTGACTCGTAGGTGACATACGTAGATTGAAGTCCTCCATGGCCATTGCCATCAACACCTGTGCAGACCTAATCTGCTTGACCTTGTTATAACAGACACCGCACAGATACAGCTTTCTGTGTTTCATTTCGGGCGCTAACGAGATGTTAAACTCCTCCTGGATCACCTTTGCCACGACCCATGTGTCATTCTTCTGACTGAACAGCAGCTTCCGCCTGGCTTTACCCATTATCATCACATTGCAATTCACGCAGAAGTGTTCCTCGATCGTGGAAAACACTTTCTTCTTGAGGTAGCCTTCGGAACTTGCGGAACTGATGAATTTCTCCTTGGCGCGAGTTAACGCTTGACGACCGCTACAGATTGTATGCATGACCTCTTCGCAGCATTTGCATAGGATAATGGAAGGTTTCTCAGCAGTGGGAGGGAGCGACAAGTCTATTGCATTCTTTAAGACAGCGGCAACATGTGGCTTCAAGACTCGACACCTGTCATCAGTTGGAATAGTTACAGCACAGTTGAGGCAGCTCACGTTCTTGTAGTTTTCAGGTGAAGTGGCTTGCTGAAAAGTCAATGAAAGTGAAAGCTTTACATTGTGTAAAAAAACAACACATCACATGGTGTAACCTTTCTCTGAGGGATCACTTGTCACCAATAAAAAATCCAAAAAATAGGGGTGTTCCATTTCAGAGGATTTTCAGAGGACACTCATACCACAGGGCCCCCATTTCATTAAAGTTGTTGTTCTCTCTGTTATAGTGGAAGCACACAAATTGGTTCGGAAAAGAAAAAACAATCTTCCTTTGAAAAAAAAGTAAGTTACCAACTCAAATGTCATGTAGTGTACATTACTTGTGACTGGTGTCCCGCTTATTTTTGCTTAGCAAATTATTATAATTATTGTTATACATTTCTGGTAATGAAACCAAGAGTGCCTCATAAGTGAACTTAATCACTCTAGCTCGCAAGCCTGAGGAAACCTATAAATAAGGGTGTTTGCTGTGTGAACCAGAAACACCGGGCTAACCCTTACTCCTACACAATAAGTGTTCTGGGTTTCTTTTACGTGCACAACAAATCCTAGTACACGGGACCTACAGCTTAATGTACCGTCTGAAGGAAAAAGCAATTATGGTAAAGAATCTTGCTCCAGGACACAAGTGCCAAGACTGGGACTCTAACCAACACTGTGCTAATCAGAAACACCAGATCTTGAGTCCGGCGCTCTTAACCGCTCGGCCACGACAAGCCACAACCAAACAAAACTAATTCGTCAATCAAGTTTTTCAGATGAACAGCTTTATGAAATTATGTTTTGGGGTGGGTTTTTTTTCAAGAAAACTGAAGAAAGTAAACAGGCGAACACAAAATAAGTTGGTAATCGCTTGTCTGGCATTTTGTTTCTTTCAAAATACATTCAAACCAATTGTTTTTAAAAGTATTAGCGTACTCGTATCCAGTTTAGTTTCTCTGTTAGGTGCCGGTATTGAGACTGCCTGAAGTGACGGTTGTAGAAGTCTGTCTGTTCTCCAGTGGTTAAGGTCGGCCAAGCTCTTCTTGGCAAGTGCATGATGGTGTGTGGATCTTGGCGATTAGGATGGACTTGTCTGGTTTGATAAGGAGGAGGAGGCCGGATACACTGTAGAATTTGATTCCGATCGACAGCTGCAGAAGTCCTGAACTTATCCTGGTGGAAATTGCTGCTGCAGTTGGATGAAAAAGAAGCATGATGTTGCATCTCCTTGATGGGAGGTCTCAAGCTTGAAAAGTAGGAAAGTGGAGGTAGTTGAGATAAAGTGGGCCTCTGTTGGCGTTGCACATTGGTAGGCATTCTACTGAAGTTGTAGGTCGGCAAATGAATATCTGGTAATGGAAAGCGTAACTCCCCATGGATGTCAAACGTGGAGTGTTTGTCATTACTGGTGGAATGGCTGGTTGGGATACCACAGGTCTTTTGGCAAGACCAGGGAATACTGATGACTCTCTAGATCTCTGAGGATGAGTAGACATTATAAGCCCCTCATGGGTCCAGGGAGGATACGTTGGCAAAGTATAAGCAGAGTTTTTCACTTGAATGCAATCACTTTGCAGGCCTGATAACTGACAATTAGCTTTCTGAGGCTGACATTGTGAAATTGGCACCCCAGGAAAATTAATGTTGGGATTAGAGGCATTAAACCACGTGGCACTGGTCGTACAGTAATGAGGTGGGGTAAGAACAGTATTTGAAAAACCATCCCCAGGTTGCAGTTTGCTTCTCAAAACTGGCAAAATGTCCCCTGTTGGACAAAGTGAGGTAGAACAGGTGGTGTTCCACCCGGTGGTTCTCCTTGTAACAGTGGTGGCATAGTCAACTCCTGAAACAACACAGGATGGCTTATACTGGCTGCTACTCTGCTATTCAGGCAAAACTGTTTTTGTGGTGGTTCTTCGAAGTTGTTGTTTTTATCAAGGAGTTTTCTTTTGACTGAACATAAGGGATTAGACGCTACACTTGAGATGAACGTTTCAGAAAAGGTCTGGTGGGATGGAGAGATTGAGGTACATGTAGGCAAAATAGGTTCTTGGGAGAACCTGGTAGGTTCTTGGGAGAACCTGGTAGGATCTTGGGAGAACCTGGTAGGTTCTTGGGAGAACCTGGTATGTTCTGGGAGAACCTGGTAGGCTCTTGGGAGTACCTGGTAGGTTCTTGGGAGAACCTGGTAGGCTCTTGGGAGAACCTGGTAGGTTCTTGGGAGAACCTGGTAGGCTCTTGGGAGAACCTGGTAGGTTCTTGGGAGAACCTGGTAGGCTCTTGGGAGAACCTGGTAGGTTCTTGGGAGAACCTGGTATGTGTGGCAAGAATCTCCTGTGGCAGTACAGGTGTGAGCTCGCCATCTCTTTGTGATACAGCAATAACCTCCTTGATTGCAGCTTGATTGGTGCAAGAGATCACATTCTTCTCAGGCACACAAGTCTCTGGAGAAGGCAAAGGAGCGTGGGATTAAAAGCTGTGTGAACTGGCAAAACTTTCTGCACCTCCTTCGAGATGCACTCCATCGTTTCTGGTGTTTGCCAAAGCAATGAGTTCTCCAGAGGTAGGGTTACCATAAACTGTGTGGTTTGATCACACTCAGGGGATGACTCTCCATCAGGCAATTCGGAGCTTCCCATTGACACAGATTGAACACATTCTGAGGTGGTTTCTGTGAATTCTGTCATATCTTGCACATACATGGTGACAATCTCTTGTGTCTGCCACAGCGGGAGTACCTCGTCAGAAGCCGAGGTAGATAATGCCTGCTTGTCAGACAATTGCTGACCTGTTTGTCTGACAACCTGTACCGAATGTGTTTTAATACCACTATCAGCAGCAGCGACCTTGAGATAGTTCGCTGGGGTTTTGTACCTTGGTGTCGAGTTCACATCATAAGCTGTCAAATCTGTTCGGATCTGTAACTCATCAGGTGTTGAATCTGTTCGGGCCTGAGGTGCTGATGGGATGCTCTGTTGTGTTGTTCCATTCAGCAGATTCTTCTTGTGTATTGTAGTCTTGATGACATCCTTGATCGATTTTTCAAGGGAATCTGTTATCATGTTCTGAACAGACATGTTGACAATATTCTGGCAAGTCTTGGGTGAAAATGCTTCAACTTCAGGTAAGCTTGATGTCACATCACAAGTAGGTGATTCCCGGGTTGAATGACCTATTGTCATATCTGTTTTCTTGGATGGTTGAGAGAAGTCTGAGGGAATAGCTCCATTAGACATTGCATACATGCGCGGAATCAAAGAGCAAGACATTTGCAGAGGTGCGTCATCTTGACCCAGAAGATGAGACTCTCTGACAACTTCTGCTCCAAGCGACTTTGCATCGGCCACAATTTCTGAGGACTGATAATAGAAAGCGTCTTGAACGGGATCTTTTCCCTGCAACTCCCACGACACTGCTTCCTGAGTAAGATCAGAGGTACATCTAAGAATGCACGGTTGTAACTTGATAAAAAATGACGACTCGATGTCATCCTCTTCAGGCGTGGTATCATTCAGTCTAACCCTATCAGAAACGGTGAAATCATCAGTTTCGGTGTCAGGAGTGGGATTGGCTCTAACAAGACTGACAGGAACTGGGGTAACAGGAACAGTTTCTGCATTGTCCAGTGAGCTGGCTTCTTTTAAAGCCATCAGCGTTTGCTGTCTCATTGTCATTCTCGAATGCCTTTTTTTCAGATGGATACTTCCACCACCGTTCTCTAAACGTACTCCTGCACTTGAGAACCTTGGGAAGGGTTTGACTTACACCCAGAAATCTTCATCAGCTTCTCATCTCCGTTCGTACTGGACGGCTTCTCATTTCCAGCAGCTTAATTGAGTTGATATCTGTTTCGAAGAAAACAAGAACAAAAGCTCAGGACATAGTGGGCATTTTGATTTAATCTTCTTTTGTCCCCTTTCCCAAAATTAGTTTAGCCCCTCAACCTTGAGTAGCCTGTTTTAGGGGCCTTGTGAGTGGCGACGCCCCATAAAGAAAATACAAAATCGTTACATCTGAGCTGCAAAAGGCACTCTGATGTTTCCAGAATAAAATAGAAGTTAAATAGTGGCATTTGAACTCTGTAAATTAGTAATAAATCACAAGGGAAGTGACTGGGAAAATGTTAAATAATTTTGTACTGTAAATGCCGCATAGCCAGGGATCACACCCAAGTTTCCGATACAACGTGGGGAGCGGCAGCAGCAGCAGAGGGATCACCTTAAAGCAAATGTACAACATTGGTAATTGTCAAAGACCAGTATCCTCACTTGATGTGTCCCAACATATACATGAAATAACAAACCTGTGAAAGTTTAAGCTAAATCGGTCTTCGGAGTCATGAGAAAACAGCGAAAAACCCAATTATACATTTTCACTGTTTTCAAACATCCGATTTTATCCCCAGTGATAAAGACTAATTGTTTTACTCATTTCCTAAAAACTATAGCATTTCAAGCAAAACTATTTCAAGGGAAGTTTTCCACCATGACCATCTTTATACCATGTAAGTTATGTGAAAATCTGTGAACATTTATATTTTCAACCTTACCAATGTTGTACACGCCTTTGGATGCAACTTTTTTTTAAAAGTTAAATTTCATCGGCTTTTGAGTTTGCCATACAATTGTACAATTTGACGACAAGCTCAGAGAAAGGGTAAAGAGACTTAATTTGATGTGCTACCATTGTGTTCCGTGAACCAGCTCTCCCGGCTGCAGAAGAATACAGAAAATCAATGGCAATAAAAACTCACTTGTTAAGAAGTACATCAGCTTTGAATAGTATAATGCATTTTGAGAAACTTTTCACTTCAAAGTACAGCGGTTATGGAAAAAGATATAAGATTTGATCACCAAATATTTGAATCCGAGAAGAGTTACTCCAATAACGTTTCTCAGATAGTGTTTTTCAATTGCAGATTATTCTTCCTGCGTTGACATAACCGTTCCAAACGCTACCACCTTTTAAAATGAAATTTTCACAGGTTAGTTTTATGGTGTATATATCTACAACTATATAGGATCGAAACAAACAGTGGGTTCCAATTACCAAACGTATACAATCCCTTAAAGTATTAAAAAATGAAGAAAAAAACTTCTATTCTATAGACTAAATGTAGCGTCACATTAGCAGGATCATAAAATGGTCTATTTCTCCAGTTAATGGTTTTGATGATTGATCATTCAAAAGACACTTTCCCATAGTTTTTTTTCAAGGTAAAATGTGACGGTCACAAAGCGCATTTCAGTTTGAAGGTTTTTGGTTGATTGCACACAACCAGTACATGGATGTCACACTCACATCAACAACAGCAGCCTGCGGAACATCAGAACATAATTAACTCAAAAAAGTACATATTTTAGGCACCCCTGATTTGAAAGAAATCACTATAGTGCCCTCCCGGATCTTTAATGAATAGAGTTTGTACAATTGAACCTTGAACACAAGCTTTCTGTTGTGTGAAAATGTGTGCTTCACACTTGAGTGGTCAATTTATGTGGGCGCCGGTGTGTTCTTTTATTTCAAAAGAATTCAAACGCGGGGGTTAAAGAAAGCGTGACCCCCCAACCATCGACTCCCCCCCCCCTACATTGATAATATGCTGTAAATCCAGGTCTCGATATAATGCACTTAAATGCATTACAAACAAGAGCCAACATTATTTTGGCAAATGTTTGTATCATACAATCCTAGTCTTCAGTTACTATAAAATCCACAATGTATGGTTTCACAACCAGAATAAATAAACAAATAAATAAAATAAATATACTTAGAATAATTTGATTATTAGGTCTCAATAGTTTGAATTTTTGAGTTTTTGACAAATTTTGTTGCTTTACAAACACTGGATTGTTCAGAACAGAACGATGGCATCATTCATGGTTTTAAATGAAGTTTAAAGGTAGGTACTCCAAACATTAATGAGCATAAATACTTACTTGGTGAGAAGCACTGCAACTGTTGATAGTCTAAATTATTTTGAGAAAGAATTCCCTTCGAAGTAATATAGTTTGGATAACTTTTTACCCCAAAAAACATTTGAATCTG
Organism: Plazaster borealis; assembly: GCA_021014325.1. Lineage (NCBI taxonomy): Eukaryota > Metazoa > Echinodermata > Asteroidea > Forcipulatida > Labidiasteridae > Plazaster > Plazaster borealis. The sequence goes on along the minus strand of JAJGQC010000760.1, from coordinate 57,143 downwards.
AGAAACAATGCATTAATCGTTTTTCTCAGATTACTGAGGGTTGGTGCCTGTTCGAGATGCGGTTGGAACACGCAGTCACCTCGCCAAAAAAGAATGGAATTGGCATTCTTGTGAAAATACCGCGACAGTTTTTTCGGCTGTTTTCTCAGCAGTAGACACTCAGCTGAAACTTTCTAATTTGACTTTTATTGTTTGTTTTTTTTATAATGTTGCCTTTGAATAAGCATCATTTTCATCAGGGATTGACTGAACAAAGGCTTGGCTCTCAATAGCCTAGGCCTTTTAGGTTTTCTAAACTGTTTTTGTGGCCTTTGCCCTTGGGGACTCCAGCCTTGACAGAGCTATACATGTGTGCAATTCTTGCTCTTTACATGGTACAGTCCTTTCTCAAAATACAATGCATGACTGTTCTCTGGAGCTGTTAAAGGCACTGAACACGTTTGGAAATTGTCAAAGACCAGTGTTCTCACTTGGTGTATCATAGCTCCATGGTGTATCCCAACATATGCATAAAATAACAAGCCTGTGAAAATTTGGGCTCAATTGGTCATCGAAGTTGCAAGAAAATGATGAAAGAAAAAACACCCTTGTTGTAGAAAATTTGTGTGCTTTCAGATAGGAATAAAAACTTCTTGCAAGAAGTTGTTATTATTTTAGTGAGAAATTACCTCTTTCTCAAAAACTACGTTACTTCAGAGCATGGAGGTAGAAATAGAGTCGTTTCCTACAATGTTTTATACTATCAACAGCTTACCGTTGCTCGTTACCAAGTAAGTTTTTATGCTAAGTAATATATGTTTTGAGTAATTACCAAACGTGTATCCAGTGCCTTTAAACCATGGAGGTTAAACCCCTGGCTGAACCCCCCCCCCCCAAACGTTACCCATAGAGCACATCTGCTTCAACTCCTATTTATCACCACTGAGGGCTTTCCCTATTTGTTTACAAAACCCCAATCCATATCTGCCTGGCCCAGCTCTTTGCCCAGACTGCATGGACTGTAACTGGCTTTTTGGCTGGAATGGCCATGGTCTCTTTCCACAAAGGTGGACAATTTGTGGATGAATTCAATCTGTTCAGAGTTATTTAACCCTCTTGACCTATAATTGGCGGTGTGGGGGGGGGGGGGGTTGTTACTGGAAACCACAGAGCTGCTCAGAGTGCCTGCCAGAGCCAGACATACTGACACAGCCCGATACAATTAACAGATGGCTGGAATGGTTCCACTTTATCAGAGGGTTGGATATGTGTGTGGGCCGTGTTCCCCTGATGCTAAGATGGGTTTGAGACATGCAGCAGATATCACTGACTCCCTCCCTCCCTTTGATATGTGGAATGGTCCAGTCTGGGATATGGTGGACCATGGGTGGACATTCAATTTGCCCTGGGCAATGCAACTGGATAAAACAACCACTATACATGTACATTACTTGTGACTTCTGCAGGACTGGGACTCCCAAAAGAGTTTCAATCCTTGGAGCTTGGGAGATTCAGTTTGGCTCAAGAAAGAAAAGACCATTTCTGAGCAAGGTCTCTGCATGGTCTTTAGCTACTTGGATCCTAAAAGCTTAAAGGCACTGGACACGTTTTGGTAATTGTCAAAGACCAGTAGTCTCACTTGGCGTATCCCAACAAATGCATACAATAACAAACCTGTGAAAATTTCGGCTCTATTGGTCATCGAAGTTGCAAGAAAATAATGAAAGAAAAAACACCCTTGTTACACAATGTGTGTGCTTTCAGATGCCTGAAAAAATGTCTCAGGCCTGATTTTTTTTTTAGATTCAAATATTTAAGTGAGAAATTACCTCTTTCTCAAAAACTACGTTACTTCAGAGGGAGTCGTTTCTCACAATGTTTTACACTATCAACAGCTCTCCGTTGCTCGTTACCAAGTCAGTTGTTATGCTGATCTATATTTGTGAGTAATTACCAAACGTGTCCAGTGCCTTTAAGCCACATCAGTTTCAAATATCCAATGCAATGGCTAAGCCCCCCACTTCAAGGTCACTGGTCCTTACCACCTAGAGATCAGGACTGAGTGAAAGGAAATATTTATGGTCCCTCTCTAGGGACCCTTGTTCTCTTCTCAGTTTAAAAGGGAGTAATAAGTAGTTTTTTTTAAAGGTTTTATGTCAAGTAATAAAAATGTGAATAAAAATCCACAGGCATCTGGTGGAATTCAAACCCACAACCTTTGCCCTTCTAGAGCAGATGTCTCTTACTCTGAGTCTTACCACTAGACCACCAAGATTGCCCAGTAGCTAGAGGCAGTTCGTATACAATACTTTAGCAGTGGGTTCCACAACAATTAAATAGGCTGACTAGAAACTTACCATAGTCTTATTATGGTCTTTAGATTCCTACATTTGAGCATGGAGGTAGGAATGTCTCAAATCGGGAATCCGTATGAATTTGATGAACAAAAAAGTAAAGTTCAACCACGGTTATGGGAGAACATCCATAATCATTTGGGAATCTTTTGTAGGCCAATAACATTAAAATTGTCAGTTTTACAAATTGTCAAAACAAAAAAGGACAATAATTCACTTTTCTTAAAGAATGACAACCTCTACAGACTCATTCTGAATAATTATATCCAACCATACAGGGCTCGAATTTCGGAGAAAAATCCACAAGACCGCAGGGCTTGTTGTAGCTCAAAATGTTCTAGTTCATTGCTCCATGGTTTACTAAACCAGAAATCAGAATCAAAATGAGAAAAAACATCCTGATTCCTGACAACATACATTTAAATGTTTTATTTGAACAGTAATTGCACTAAGGCATGTAACAGAAGATCTCATCTGTCTTTTGGGGGTATTAAGAATACCTCATTGCGCAAGAGAATTGAAAGGACTTTTTCAGATTCAAAGTCAACGTTTGAACATAATGGGTTTTCCGAGGGAGATATCACACATTGGGGTATAGTTGTTAAATTGAAAAATACAAGACCGCCAGATTTGTCCTGTCATTAGTTTACTGGCCCTACACTAAAACCACTGGCCTCGGGCCTAGTGTCCAGTGTACAATTTGAGGGGCTTGTTTAGGAAAAATGCAAACAGAAACTACAGTTTGAATTGGCCAGAAGACCCCGAAAAAATGGTGGACCCTCTGCGCTGTCGAAAAAGGTGTCTTCCAAACTAAATTCCATATCCAACTGCCACTTTCTGGGAAATTGTTTAGATTTCTTAATGGATGTTATACTTTGTTTCCCGTTTTGTAGTAGTACTCCCTTTGCAAGGAATTTGTAGCTAAACGCTAATTATTGACCTTTTAAAAAGAAAATTTCAAGCAAACATTTTATCGCAAGGCTCGAACTCTCACGCACTCATGCCCTATAATAAGGAACAAAAGTTGTGTTTAGTGAGTAGCGATGTAGAGACCATGGACCAACCGAAAATGGCTTATATAAATGCCAATTTTTCATGATTTTGACACTTTGAAATTAGTTGAAATTGCCTGTTCCTCTCCAAAGGCCTTTACATTCTGTCAAACTTTCTGGACACTTTCTGGATACAATTTGACCGAAATTAAGGGAGCATATGAATTTGTTACCCCCTGTTTGTCCCACTTAACTTTGCTGTTTTAATTCGAGGTAAATCATTATGCGTGTACCTAAAACTCTATACAGGAGTCCAGTAAGCGGATTAGCCCGACCTGTGTGAAGTTGTGCATTCGTCCGTAAAGCTTAAACTTGGGCCATTCCATTTACAATTAAGGTGTAAAAACATTTCTCAAACTTTGCAATTAAATCAAACGTAGAAAAATAAATTACAACAAAGTGTTTAAATTTGCTATGAACTGCGACTATTGCTGTTGCAAAACTATAGGCCCTATTGCAGAAGCATGCGGAAAAATGAACTGTAGTAAAACAAAAAAAATCACACTACACGACAGCATTACCCCCTTCTTAAGAATGGTATGCCCCAATAAACATGTAGCAGGTTTTGAGTTCCAAACTTGTGTTGACGGAGTTTTTCATTTTCAAGACATTTTCCACATGACCATAACTACTTCATACTTTTGTCTTATCAAAACAAAAAAATTATCACATAAATCTCCAAGAATTGGACTTTCCAATAGTATAAATTTGCACGCTTTAAATCACATTTAGAAGGAGGCAATTTACCTCTTAAACTGGTACCTTTTTTAACAGAGCATTCTCTTGTCATAGTACGCCGAATGCTGTGGACACGTGCGTTCAATGGGATATCAAACAACCATTCTGATTCGCTGCTTGGTCTAACAGTGCCCTAGTACGGCAGTAAATTATAACCAATCAACTTGAGTTTAACATCACCTTCTTGGGAGGGATCACCCTCTATTTTAAAGCTCAAACGAAAACAATCGGCTGAGGGGTTACTGGGTTACGACCGTTTAGGGACCGCATTGCATGGTCTGCATTGAGCAAAACATGCCGGCTACACAGTAAAACTGACAAAACTGTTCATCTTTAGACCCCATAGTACGGGACTTTAAAACAATACTTTAATATAATTTTAAAACAGTTTTGAAGATGAATAACTACTCTCTTTTTTGGCACAAGAACGAAATTGATACGTTGAGTAAAAGTTGAGATATGACACTAAAAAGCACAAAAAAAGGATGTTTTTGAGTGCTTTCTGGAGTCGTCTTCTGCCGTTTCCGGGGTTGGTTGCTTAAGTTGTACACAGAAATTCATATGTAAAGTGGCAGTCGGATATGACATTGCCCAACGGTAAATTTCTGCTTTCATGAATCAACCACTCACTTTGTTCATGTTGTCTTTGTTTATTCATGATTTATCTTACAGTTAGCCCACCTTGTTGAGCTGTAATGGCTCTCTTTTAACATCGGTCTTATAACACTCAAGACTGATGTTAAAAGAGAGCCATTACAGCTCAACAAGGTGGGCTATCTTACAGTATGTTCAAAATCTGTACCAAATAAACGTCTGTATTCCCCTTGTGTGTGTGGTAGGGCTGCAGTGCGATGGTGGCTGCACTCGGCACTGGAAGAAGAAGGGGTTTATAAGATGCGGCATGCCCGATATGGGGCAGATTTCCAAAATGTTCACAAACTTCAACACACTTTCCTCTAGAACAGAAGTACCCCCTTAAATGAATTCCTGAGATTCCAAGCACACAGTGAAGATAAAATAGGGAGGGGATACACCATGCCCCATATCGAGCACCAAATGAAGGGGTACTGCAGAGTAGTCGACGCCTTGGCTACCCAGAATTTGACCTGCAAGGACCACCATCCAAATCCATGGAGGAATGAAAGTCCTCCAACCAAGTCGAAAACAAATTTCGCTCTTTCGTCTTTTTGAGGTCCTAAATGGCAAATAGCAACTATTTTGACACGAATTGAACGCCACATAAACTTACCAAAATATCATCCAGTTCACAGGAGCCAAATAGTCACGGAAGGTGTTTTTTAACAGACGTTTGTTGTGCGTAGTTTTAGCTGCAGAGCGATAACCAAATGGTCCTCTTGATCTGCCACCGTTCATAATCAGCTGGGCTGGACGCGCGCTCCTCCTGCTGCTGCATGGCATGCCGAATTCTACACCGATGAGCTTCCCACGTGTTTGTTGTAATCATCTTGTGACAGTTGTCAAAACAGCGCCCTCTCGTGGTTTGGTTCACCCAGTAATAAGCCAAGCCTCTCTCTGCGTGTCAGGGCCCAATTTCATAGAGCTGCTACGCACAACAAAATTATGCTTACCAGAATAAAGTTACCAGCCAAACCACCATGTCACACGTACAAGTTTTGACTGGTATCCTGCTCGATTCTGCTTAACAGAAAATTGTTAAGCAGTATTTTCTATGAAATTGTTCCCTGGTTTGGTTTCTTTATCCCCCTTCTTCTTTTGCAATTAATTTTGCACAATTCTCATCAGATTTCCAATTGGCTAAATGTGATCTTTATCTTACGTATCAGAAAGGGAATGGAAAGAATGTAGCTTTTTGTGGAGGGGTGGGAGTTGAGGGGTGGGAGGGTACTTTGAGTTTGAGGTTGGGCATCTCATTCGGGGGCATCAAAACGTTTGCGAAAGATTGAACACTCAAAAACAGTATCAACAAAATGTAATTTAAAATCCCCCCAAATCAAACAGGGACAAACTTAGCATTACAATAAAAATATCAGTTTATTGACACCCCTGCCAGTACTTTCTTGCAAACAAATATAACTTTTTTCAAACTGACCTTTCGTAATAATGACAGCGAAGTAATAAATATCTAAAGGTTATCTTTTCCAAACATGTAATCCTCTTAAGTTATATGTGTCAGTCGTCTCAACAAATCTCTGAATTTTACAAAAATTAAGAGCTAAAACCAAGAGTATAATATTTGATTTTACCCTTACATCGTTGTGCATTAAGCACTGTATACTCAGTACCTTCCCGAGTCCTGTGAAAAAAAATCCCGGCCAGGCAAATCACTCGGGTGGGATACGACCTTTGCATTGCTAGAGCAGATGTCTCACCACTAGACCACCGAGCTAGCCTGGTGGCTAGAGGCAGTGTGAATCCTATGTGTTAGCAGCGGGTAACGCAACAATTGGATTATATATTTGTTCACAGAACTTGGGAAAGTACCGAGTATAAAGTGCTTAATACACATCGGTGTAAGAGTAAAAATAAATTATATTCCTTATCCTTGATGCAAAGTTAACATCTATTAAAACAAAGAGATCATCCAAAGTTTTCACCATTATTAAGGTCACAAAAGCACTACTTTTGAAACCCCCCTCCCTCCCCATAAATCGTTGCATCAGAGTGCAACAAGGTGGTAACTTTATTTTTGTTGTTTTGCATAAATCACTATTTACGGTTCGGTGACATTTTAAACAATCACTGGTTGTTTAAGAAAAGTCCACTTGTACATAGGAATTATGAAGACATTTATAATAAAAACATTATAAGTGATATCTACACTTAATTACCTTTAAAACAAGTGGTTGATGCCTTAATTATCATGAAAATTGAAGATACGAACTTGTTGCACGGACACAAGGTCAAAAGGTCGTATCTTGGAGATACGACCTTGTTACAAAAACCTGCATCATGTGCAATCAATGGGGAATAACGTCATATTTTTCAGTGCAACAAGGTATGTGTGAGATACAACTTTGTTGCTCGGAACACGTTAACGAATTATGACATCATTTTATTGTCAATGACCTGTATCTTTTTAATTACTTTTTTGAAAAAATTGTAACTTTTACAGTTTGTTCAGACAAAAATAAAGCACCTTTTGCATATTCTAACTGAATTTCACTGAAAATGTGACATACAACCTTGTTGCACTGACGTGACGAAATGTACTATTCATAAAATATTGTGCATGAACATAATGTATTCATAGTTCCCACCCATCCCCCACCAAATCAAACAGCAAAATCAACCAAAGTATCTACTACATTATTGAGTAATCCTTCCCCATTAATTGACCATATTTTTCCATAAATTTCCTTGCATCACATTACAGTTTCATCTTCTTTGGACTGCCTGTATGTTGTTTTCTTGTATCAATGGCCGACAAAATAATAGTAATAACAACAATGGAAAAAAAAACAGTTTGTTCGTATCAAGTAAATTTGGTCCACACAATCAGAAATACCTAGTCAGAAATAGTGCGAATTGTGTTTCATCTATTGATTTACTTATACCATGCCCGATATGTAGCAGAGAATGTCCCCCCAAATGTTCCCATACTTTAACGCACTCTTTTCCTTTTGTACAGAAGTACCTCTCCCCTAACCTTTTAAGAATTCCTGAGATTCCCATAACACAATGAAGACACAATTCTAGCACAATATGCCACATATCTAGCACCAAATGAAGCCGTCACTAGTTTAAAAAGAGTAGTGTTTACAGAATGCAAACCCCAAACACCACTTGTGCAGCTCATACATTTAGCAGCTTAGAATTGTTAGAAGTAAACTTGAAGACAGTACCTCCCCCCGAAAAACCTTTAATAGAGGTATTTTTAGGGGGAGGTATTTCTGTACAAGAGGACTAAAGAATTCCTGAGATTCCCAGAACAGAATAAAGACACAGTGGGGGGGGTACACCATGCCACATTTGCTAGCACCACACTCTTACGTTATGGCTATGATAACAATGACGATTTTGAATGGCCTCTCATTAAATAGACATCATTCTAAAGCGCTCATTTAATGCTCAATATATGGCATGGTGTACCCCCCCCCAAACCCATTTTGTCTTCATTGTGTGCTTGGAATCTCAGGAATTCTTTACAGGGTTTTTTTAAGGGGGGGATACTTCTGTACAAGAGGAAAATAGTGTTTTAAAAATAGAGGATGAGGGTCTTTCTATTTTTATTATCCTTCAAAGACCTAGAATAAAAATTTGCTGGCTTTGAAGATCTAAGAAGTCTAAAATATTGATAAATTTAATCAATCGTTGACAAATTGTGCCAAGATGAAACGAAAATACTTCTTTTCATTAAAATATTTAGTCTTTAAAAAAAAGAAAAAAAGAGAAGCAGCTTAAACAAAGGATGAGTGCGGGGACGGTAAACTTAGTAGTGTTTTTTTAAACTTGGCCTAACTGTCTTGTATTTTTCTTGAGGAACAAACAATGTCCAAAAAACAAAGGTTTAAAAAAACCTTAACAACGTTCTATGATTTCTAACCAAGTTTTTCTCTATCTTTTTCATCACCTCATTCAGACACAGGCTGGAGTTTTCTGTAGACCTCACCACATTCATGAACCTATCAAAGAAACAAAATTAAAATAAATCATAATAAGTTTGGGTCGAATTTTTTTAAAAACTTGAGCAGGACTTGAACCTGCGACCTCAGAATTACCGTCAATTTGCCGGCACTTTACCAACTGAGCTATCTAGCCCTAGTTGGCGGTCTCCCTATTTTGTCAATATCTTTGTTCGGGGGTGCTAGTCAGAAGCCATACAACCTGTAACTGCCGTATAGCCGGGGATCACATCTAAGTTTATGATACAACCTAGGAAGCTGTATTTCAAATATCAAGTATTAAACCACAAGGGAAACTTACTGGGTAAATTTTAAAAAAAATGTTGGGTTGAACAAAGAAAAATTGACTAGAATTGACTTGAACCTGTGACCTCCAGACTAACGTGCTGGTGCTCTACCAACTGAGCTATCTAGCCCTATGTTGACAGCTTCCTTATTTTGTTAATATCTTTATTCAGGGTGCCAGTCAGAAGCCATACAACCGTTAACTGCTGTATAGCCAGGGATTACACCAAGGTCGCAGGTTCAAGTCCCACTCCAGTCAATTTTTATTATTATTTGTTCAATTTGTGCATACTGCAATATATCGGCATGCAATTCACGCGTATCAGCCCAATACGCTTGCATGTGCATGGAGTCGTCACAACTGGCAAATTGCAATGATTACTTCTTTTTCAGAAACTAATGTTTTTTTCAAAAACAACCAGAGAAACCTAACTGTAACACTGAGGGCAGTACAAATCTTTGTCCTCTAAGATCAGAGGAGTCACCAGCTCTGCAGGGAGACAGCTAATGTGGAACCATCGCTGGCAGGTCCCAGAACACCTCACCCACTCATCAAAATCATCGGTGTACTGCTCTTCACAAAGCGGGCAGATTGTTTCCCCAGTGGCCAATTCCACCGGGGTAGATTCCTGGCAGGCCTGCCCTGGTGGAGACTGCGGGGAGCTACAAGAAGAAACAATCTCCTCTCGGATGTAACTATGGTCTTGATTCATTACTACTTGTTCTGTCGGTTCCGTTTGAAAGCCCTCATGGTAGAGTTCCTTCCAGAGGTCATAGACAGGAGCTTTGTGGACGTCATGCTTACTTCTCAAGCATTTGTGATACATAAGTTTGGTTGGTTTGTCCAGTTTGGACTCCAGTCTTAAGAAAAGGAGTCGTGAGAGTTCCAAGTCGTTTAATTTAGGATCTCTAGCGTTAAGAGATTCTTGGAACATCTGAAATTCAGTCGACTCATCGGGTGTTTCAACCCGAGGACTTTGAGGTACTTTTTGTTGAGCCTTGGGAGGTGTTTCAGGGCGGAGAGCATGAGGCACCCAACGTTCTCAGAAACATCGGGCTCCAGCTGCTCACAAACCTCCTCCATGGGTTTGTCATCCACCATGCTCCGATCTAAAGGGTAAATCCCAGAAATTTTAAAGTAGCTCTGAATCTCTTGGGGTCTGATGCAGGTTTCCATAAACTTTTAATAAGCTGGGGAGTATTTTTCAGGTTGAGGGGATGTTGTTCATGTAGCTCATTTCCGTTAGCTTGTGTAAAAATCTCGCCTTGAAACTACTATCGCTGTCATCTTCAACATCCAGTGGACAGAAGAGGCTTCTGGCCTTTGGCAACAGACGGAACAAATGGATGTTATTTTGGAAAAGTGTGAGGTGCGTCTTGAAGTTTATTTCCAGGTGTCCACAGTTCATGAGTAAGACAACAGGGCCATCTTTTGTTGTCTCTGGGGTGAACAGATTCTGTATCCAGTCCTGGTGAAGCTCTCTGACGTCACCCCTATTTGCAAGAATGAATGCCCTTGATCCACTTGGTGACCCAGCTAGTGGATTCCAGTCTGCGGGGACCTGTATGCGTTTCCCTTCTCTGTAGATGAAGAATGGAGGGAGAACTAACCCAGACGCATTCACACCGATCCCGATTGAAACGCTGAAGTCGCTGTCACTATCCGCTGACATCCTCGTGAACTGCAATGGAATTTCACTGTAGTGCCAGATGGAGTCTGGTTTGTTCAACAAGTCAAGATCCGAGAGGTAACTGTGAAGCTCACAGAACCACTTGGTCACCACCTCTTTCGTGACGTCAGTGTCGCAGAGAGCGCGCACTGTTGACATTTCCAACTTCTGGAAATGCATTGTATTGAAGTGGCGGTTTAAAAATGTCTGAAACCACCTTCCCGTGGGCCTCTTACCGATGAAAGGATTCTTCTTCTTCTTGTTGAAAAGTGTTGGTATTATATTTCGTACCATGACTGGCTTGATGTCAAAGCCCTGTCGACGGATCCGTGACATCCAATCTACCACCTTCTGCTCATCTTCAGCTGACATAGCTCTCGGGCAACCTCTCGTGTCATATACACATTTACCATTATATCTGCTGTATAAAGATCTCCTGTTGACTTTCCAGAAATTAGCAGCTTCAGTGACAGTTTTGATCTTCCCACTTTTAAGATCGGCTAAAGCAAACTTCACCCTGTTTGATTTCGGAATTTCATATGTAGCAAGAACGGCATCAAAAGCGGCTTTGTCGGGATTGACTTGGTCTGATTTTGAGGCCACCTGTTCTCCCTCACACTTTACACTGACATTTAGGCCTGACTTTTTATGCTTTGGGCGCTGTTCTCGTCCGTACTTTGCTTGTGCCCCAACCATGAAATCTTGGATACCGAGCGGATTATTTATAGCTCTACCGCATCTGGACCGTTTAGCAGTTTTTTCTCCGTTTTTAATTGGACGCCCAAGATTCACATTGCTGATTCTTCTTACCCATTGTGCACCCCAGGTCCTCAGCACCTCAAAACCTCAAGATGTGGTGAAAAATGTAGTTCTACAAGTCTGTTGAAAGATAATATCAATAATCATTTATTTACAAAATACCACATTTGGATACAAAAAAGCGTAGAACAAACTTTAAATTACGAATACAATTAAATTTATTTTGGGTTGAACAAAGGAAAAAATTACTAGAGTGGGATTTGAACTCTTTGTAATACTGTAACCCTCCATCCATCCGACGGTCTGCGACTGTCGGGAGGATGGAGGGTTACGATTATCGCAACTAGATTTGAACCTGCAACCTCCAGATTAACATGCCGGCGCTCTAGCCCTAATGTTGGCAGTCTCCTATTTAATACATATCTTTTTCTCCATATTTGTTTAATTACACTAATAGAAAAGAAGAGGGATTTATCGACTTGTATAAGTTATTTGACTTGTTGGGAGGGAGCAACATTCATTTGAAAATGTCATTTTTGTGTGTCACCAGCAGAAAAGAAAATTTCAATATCGCACTACCTCTGTCTCTCTGGCTAAAAAAAAAATAGTATAAATTAATAATATAGGACTAGGCTATATATAAATAAACTGGCAAGCTGAATTTCCACACAGTCCAGATACACCTACTTTAAAAGATAAACAAAATTATCAGACCCTTGAGTTATTTCCTATATCTCCAAAATCCAATCTAGAATTAAAGAAGGGGTAGGCCTAGTTTGGATGTTTTCACCACCAACCAACAAACATTTCCCATAGACTTTAAGATTTTACTATAAGAAAGTGCCCTTTGCAAGATGAAAATTAGCCCACCTTGTTGCGCTGTAATGGCTCTCTTTCAACATCGGTCTTATAACTGTGAGTGTTATAAGATAGCTATGTTATAGTAAAAATTTCTTTTTATCAAATATATTAAAATTTTACATCAAATTAAAGGTCTCCTCAGGAGAAATTCAATGGTGCAAACCCCACTGTCATGGGTGCTTTCGTTAATGAGTTATGCCTTCCAAAAGACAACAAACACGCGGCACCCTTCTGGCCGCCGACTGAGGTACAGAGATTGTTAAATTAAGACCACCCACACTACTAAAGCTTACCAGCCCTATCCCTAACGCGCACTCAAAGGTTCAAAAAATGAGATTTTACCGAGTACTTGGTTTAATTAAAACCTCCGTAAATTGCATGCGCGACCTCGCGCTGGAACAAAATGCAACTTTTCATACTCAAAAATGGACAAGGATTAAACTGATATAGGTTTGACAGCATACCCCACCGTCGCTGAATGTATACATTCCTTTAAAATGGGAAATTTAGTCAAAATTTGGCCCAAAATGGTAAAAAAATACATAAAAACCTTATTTCTTCACCGATTGAGACGGGTAAAAAGCACCGTAACCTTCCTAATCCTCTTTCTATCAATAGATGGCGTTATTTTGGGGGTAGAAGTCAAGAGAGGGCGGTATTTATTGAAAAACGGTGACCACATTTTTCTTTCAAAAAAGTTCAAAAATGGCTGCGCTCGCGGTAGTCGCGTCGGTGACCATGCTCTGAATCTTTTTGATGCTTGAAAAAGTGAGGTAAATTTGTGCCTTTTTTCAAAAGGATTATGAAAGAAGAGAGTTTTATTGACCTACAGGAGTAATTTGAAGCTCAGACAGCATGTTTGGTCGAAGTAACATTAATTTGAAAAACCTCTTTTTTGTGTGCGGCCAGAATAGAAAATGTCAATATCGCGCGACCTCTAACATAGCTATATAAGACCGATGTTGACATTGAAAGAGAGCCATTACAGCTCAACAAGGTGGGCTAGATGAAAATGGCCTTGCCCTCTTAAAACAAAGATGAAATTTGAGGCCTGTTTATTAACTAGTACTATTTAAATTAAACGTTAAATAAAGTTAACTCTAGTTCTCCATATGGTCAACATTATTGTTAAATAAATAAAGTACCCTTCAAGGCAATTTACACAAGGCATAATAAAAAAAAACCAAATTATTTCTTACCAAAATTGGTCACGACTTCATATTATTATATGAAGACCACGTCCGTAAACGAGCGCCCTCTACTGACGACACTTAACTTTACTCTTCTTCGGCCCTATCTAAAAGGGGCGGGGCTTTTGGATTGTGTTCACGGCAGGGGGGGGGGGAATCTCTTAATATCCCGTATGTTTTGGTAGTTACAGGTCGATTTAATTCTTACACATTTCTTAAATAGTTCATGCGAAAATAATTAAATTATTCAAGGCATGTTAAAGCCCAATTAAAAATACATCCAATTTTGTTTAAAGGAAACCCTCAGATATTTATAGCCTTTTTCCGTTGGGGTCTGGTTTAGTCAGCACTATTGCTTTATTGGGAGGAAGGTCAAGGGTCAGGTGGGGATTGGGTGTTTTTCCCAACTGCCCTTGCTCTATGCATCAATAGCTCCATGGCGAGGGCAAGTGTTTGTTGTCAATACAAAACGGGGCCCAATTTCATAGAGCTGCTTAAGCAGAAAATATTGCTTAAAGGAACATTACAGAATTGGTTTTTGCTAACAAAACAGTTCAGCACTTTATATAATCCACCATATACATAAACTGACAAACCTGTAGAAGTTTGAGATCGATCGGCCATCTGAAAATAGTGAAAAACCGATTACACATTTGCATGTGTTATACAATGCATGAATAAAACGCTCATGAGCGATAAACTCCAATCGGAAATTAGTTTTATTTATTTCTCATCAAATATGGCATTTCAGACAGAAATATTTCTAGGGATGTTTTCTACTATCATCATCATTAGACCGTGTAAGTTTTATGTAAATCTGTGATCTTAAAGAAAATTTTAATCACCAGTTCTGTAATGTCCTTTAAGCAGAAAATATTGCTTAACAAATTTCTGCTTAGCAGGATACCAGTCACAAACCGTACATGTGACATGGTAGTTTAGCTGGTAACCTGATTCTGGTAAGCATCATTTTTCTGTGCTGAGCTACTTGTTGTGCTTAAGTAGCTCTATGAAACTGGGCCTTAATGACAATGGTCCAAATACAATAATGAACAAAGCCATCAATCTTCCAAAGCTTATATCAAACTTACGTCCTCAAATTGTTTATTTCTTAAAAAACAAAAAACATTAAAAGTTCACACAAGGTCAGATGCTATAACTGAGCAATGCTTTTAACCACTGCTTTGTGAAAAGGTAACAATTAACATATCATAACTTTATTTTAACTTTGGGTTGAACAAAGAAAAATTGACTAGAGTGGGATTTGGCCTGTTATCTCCGGATTAACGTGCCGGTGTGGCAGGAGATTCTGTCCCCCCGGAGATTCTGTCCCCTCATACGGTAAAATGTGTACAAACTTTTTCTGATAGCGCCCTCTTTTGAATCAACCGCCTCCAGCCCATGTTAATTTCTCATATAGGGGACAGAATCTCCGGGGGACAGATTTCCCTTGGCCACCGGTGCTCTACCAACTGAGCTATCAACCCCTTATGTTGGAGGTCTCCCTAAGTCTTTGTTCGGGGGTACCAGTCAGAAGCCATTCAACCTGTTGCAGGTTGTTAGTAGTTACAGTTAAGTCAAGAAAACAGCATTTTAAATACCCATATAATCACCCGTAGCTTATTTCAATTGTCGCAATATTGAAATAAGCCTAAATCTCTGACTAAATTCTTTTTGGTCGTCTACTCTAAAAAGCCGACCAACAAATTTTATGAAATTTTCATAGACTTGTCATACTTTCCCTTTTCACACACTAATGCAGGGCTTGGTGTATTTAAAAGACAAAGAAAAGAACAGCTACTTTTTTCAACAGGCAGACATCAAAAGGTCTGAAATCAGATACACAATTTTTAAAGACGATGACGGGATTGTATACGTTTGGTAATTGGAACCCACTGTTTTTTTCAATCCTATATAGTTGTAGATATATACCATAAAACTAACCTGTAAAAATTTCATTTTAAAAGGTGGTAGCGTTTTTGAGATATTGCTGAAAATCTGGAGCAGTTATGTCCACACAGGAAGAATAATCTGCAATTGGAACATACAATCTGAGAAGAATTACTGCAGTAACACTTCTCAGATTCAAACTTTTGGGGATAAAAAGTGATATATTTTTCCATAACTGCAGTACTTAAAAGTGAAAAGTTTCTCAAAATTCATTACACTATCCAAAGCTGCTGCACTTCTTACCAAGTAAGTTTTTATTGCCATTGATTTTCAGAGTCATTACCAAACGTATACAGCCCCTTTAAATGATGGACTTGATAGACTCTAGTTCAAGCAAGCCATCTCTGCCATGCCCGATAGGTGGCAGAGGGTGTCCCCCAAAATGTTACTTTAACACATTCTTTTTCTCTTGTACAGAAGTACATACATCCCCACCCTAAAACCCTCTAAAGAATTCCTGAGATTCCCATAACACAATGAAGACACAATTGGAGGGGGGGTGTTACACCATGCCACAGATCCAGCATCAAATGAAGCCGTCACTAGTTTAAAAACAGTAATGTTTACAAGAATGCAAACTCCATGCCTCTTATGCAGCCCATACATTTAGCAGTTTCAAATTATTAGACATAAACTTGAAGACAGTCAATCAACCTCTAGAAGCTTCCTCAAGGATTCTGTTGTAGAGACAAGAATATTAAAAAAAGAAAGTTAATTTTGATGTGTGTATAAAACAGTGTGCTTGTTATTAAAGGCACTGAACACGTTTGGTAACAGACTGTGCAAGTCTCGCGCATATCGGAACGAGAAAACACGTCAAACGAAGAACATTTTTTTCTCTGAATTAAAATGTTTGTTTTAAATTATATTCAATGATACAATCTGAACAACAAAAATACTCATTACCTGTTTATAAAATCAATTTTAGTGTTTATAATAAATACACAAATAATTTGTTAATTATTATTGAAGCAAAATTAAAGCGCTGGGACAAGGATGCTTACTGATCTTAACTTTTCAGAAACCACTTTCGTGGATTCACGATGGTCACACGGGCGTAAAATTAACGCTTGGCGCAGTTTGTGGGGAACGCTGACGCCTCAACAACCATAGACTGCTATAAAAAGGCTTTGCGTTGCAATTACAGCATCTGGCGATTATCATCGCGCATCCAAAACAAGCGTTTACATAAGTTTTGTGATCGGAGGTGAGCACAAAATTCTTAATTTTTTCAGCAACCGGAAGCTGAGGTCAAGTTTAATTATCTGGTTTTCTTCGTTATATTGTTGAATTGATTTTACTTTCATATTTGTTATCACTGAGTATTACATTCCCAACAACATATATATTTTTCTTGGTCATAAACAACGTTAAACTAAATTTATTGACAAAACAAAATCTTGCCCACGTAAATCTCCATATGGTTGGGACCACAATGGTCCTGGAAGTTCAAATATGCGCGAGACTTGCACAGTCTATTGTCAAAGACCAGTGTTCTCACTCGGTGTATCCCAACATATGCATAAAATAACAAGCCTGTGAAAATTTGGGCTCAATTGGTCATCGAAGTTGCAAGAAAATGATGAAAGAAAAAACAACCTTGTTGTACAAATTGGTGTGCTTTTAAAAGGCTTCTTGCAAGAAGTCTTTTATTATTTTAGAGAGAAATTACCTCTTTCTCAAAAACTACGCTACTTCAGAGGGAGTCGTTTCTCACAATGTTTTATACTATCAACAGCTCTCCGTTGCTCATTACCAAGTCAGTTTTTATGTTAATATATATTTTGAGTAATTACCAAACGTGTACGGTACAGTGCCTATAAAGATGGTATTTTTTTAACACACTTTCCATGTACAACTGTACACTCTTGAAACATAGGTGGCACTGGCAGCAGTCATTTCAGGTAAATCTCCATTGTTCTAAGCAATGTTCTTTACACTGAATGTATAATTAAATAACAGTGTAATAGATGTTTAAATTTGCATCCGGGGATCAAGAATACAATTTGGTTTTACCCATACACCGATGCGGGATGGTTAAGCATTGTATACTCAGTGTTTTCCCGATTCCTTTGAAAAAAATCCACAGGCATATTACTCAGGCAGGATTCGAACCCCTGACCATTGCCATTCTAGATCAGATGTCTTACCACTAGACCACCGAGATTGCACAGGAGCTAGAGGAGGTTCGCATCCTACATTTTAGCAGTGGGTAAATAACAAGTGTCTGAAATATCTTAATACTACAAATGCCCAATGCTAGAGTACAATTTGTAACATCTGCCTATCACTATCAGCTCCAACCTCGTTCCCTCGGTGGCTTCATTTCAAATTATGCAAGTTTTGTGGGGGAGTGACTCACCACACATTTTGGACAGACCATTTCTTTGTCTTCTAGGAGTGCAGGCGTCACCACCTCAGGAGGAAGGCAGTTGATGTGGTACCAAGACTGACACTGTCCATCACAACCTATCCAGTCCTCACCATCTTCTCGATACTCTTCATCACAAACTGGGCAGTAAACCTCATCCTTGCCGTGCTTGCTGCTTCTTTTCCCTCTTCTTGATGACTGCTTCTTGCATTGTCTTCTAGACCTCTTCCCAGATTTGGAAAACTTTCCGGACGTTTTCGACTCAGCGTGGTAAGCTTCCATATAGAGTTTCTTCCATACTGAAAACAATGGCGTCTCCTCCAGATCCAGCCCACTTTCAATACAAGTTCGGTAAGTTTCTCTGGTTGTTTTGTCAAGTTTCTCGTCCAATTTCTGGAAGACAACTTCAGCTACCTTAGAAGACGGTTCAGAAGTGGAACAGAGCATTTCCTGATCCCTGAATGGGTATGGATCTCCCCGAATGGGTTCTTCATTCTTTGGTGGTTTCCTTTCAAGGAAGTTTAGGTTTCCATCTGCCAGATGAGCATCATCAACCATCTCTCGATCGAGGGGATAAACTCCCGACTGAATGAAGCAACTACGAATGGCCTCAGAGTTTTCAGCCTCTTTCCATGCGGAGCTGATTACATGAGCTATGTTGTTGGTTCTTACAGGGAACCGTTGGTTTTGCAATGTCCATTGTGTGAGCCATGCAGATCTGAAGGGACCGTCCTCTCCAATGTCAAGGGGTTGAACGAGTGAGATCGCTTTGGTTGGGACTCGAAACAAGTACACATCATTTTGACGTGCTGTAACATACGCCTCATAAGGTATGGAATTGTGGTGGCAACTCAGAAGGAGAACGACAGGGCGTGCTTTTCCGAGATTCTTAACGAAGTGCCACTCTATCCAGGAGCCGAATGCGTCTTGCTTCTTCCCATCTTTCTCAAGAATGAATGCTCCTGATCCCTTTGTCGCCCCATCAAGGGGATCCCACTGGTGCGTCTTTTGACACATTCCCCGATAAGTAATGAAGGGTGGAAAAAGATACCCATCTGCACTTGCACACATTCCGACTGTTGCTCCTCTACGGCTGATAGCCAGGCCTGAAAATGTCTCTGAGAAAACCACAATTTCATCCGTTTTCTTGTCAATTTCAAATGTGGTTTCTGCATAATTGAATATTTGCCTAGGTTTATCTATTATGCCTAGTTTTACGAGGAAGGATTTCAATTCTCTGAACCACTCATCTAAAACTCTCTTGGTAGGAGCAGCATCGCAAAGCAGTGCTAAGTTGGAAGTTTTCATTTCTTTCAATTTAGGGTTACGCCGTAAGAAACTATAATACCAGCGGTAAGACGGTCTGCCATTTATAAAAGGGCTATTGTCTCTCTTGAAGAAGCTCTGCACTGCATCTCGGACCAAAGCTGCCGGGACCTGGAAGCCTCTCTCAGACATGGTTAAGACCCAGTCAGCAAGGTCTCGCTCTTCCTCCCCTGTCAAGACTGGGGCTGGCCCGTGTTGAGCATCCACGGGAATCTCTCCTCTGAAACGACGATACATCTTACCAGCATGGACCCTCCAATAGGCCGCAGCTGCTGACACCGTCTTAAATTTCCCCGATTCCAATTCTTCAAGTCCACACTTGAGTCTTTCTTTCTCTGGAATGTTAGCAATACTGGGTGCAGAAGTGGGATTATCTAAACCCTGACGAAGGTACAAATTGGCTTGTCTTGTTTTCTCCTTCTTTAGTTTTGCTTGCGCCGACTGGCGGATCTTCCTTGTAACTTTTTTCTTGACAACTGGCAATGAGGTTGTCTTGGTCCTTTTACTTTTCCTATTTGATACATTTTCTGCTCTGGCTTGCTTTGTCCTTGGTTTTGTCCTCCTTTCTCCTCTTTGTCTGATTTGTCTTGATTCCTGCTTGGAATCGTCCTGTCTCTCTGGTGTTGGACTTGGACTTGAATCGGATGCTGTTTCAATGTCTAGAATTCGTAGAAAAAAAGGCGATGTTAGATTTAGTATGCATGTGTATAACAAATAAAAAAATAAAAAAACTACACACAGGCTTATAATGTCTTATACATTTTTGGTAATGAAAGTGAAACCAAGGATGCCTCATAAGTGAACTTAATTACTGTAGCTCGCAAGCCTGAAGAAACCTATAAACAAGGGTGCTTGCTATTTGAACCAGAAACACAAGGGTTAACCCCTACTCTTCCACGTTAAGTGTTCTGGGTTCTTTTGCATGCACTACCAATCCAAGCACACAGGACCTACGGTTTAATGTCCCCTCCAAAGGACAAAGCAATTATGGTAAAGTGCCACAACTGGAACCCGAACCCGCCCCACACCTCGCTGATCAGAAACACCAGAAGATGACTTCGGTGCTCTTAATCGCTCGGCCACGACATACCACACGTTGACATAACTGAGTTAAGATAAACTCAGTCTGGTCACTGAGTTTGTATTGTGCACTAAAACTAACAATACTAGCTGCGATAATTGTAGCTCTTGGTCACAGCCCTCAGAACGGGTGAGTTAAGATTATAGCAACTACTGTAACAGTAACAACTGACATTCCTCCCGATGATCATCTAGACTGGAGGTCTATAAAAACAACTACAGAAGGGACGTGACCAAGTCTAAGAGCTTTGAATACTGTAAGTGTAGTGTGATTGTCAGCTCGGAGATTCTTCATATCAAAATGAGCATACACAAGTGACAAACCGTTTTGATGCACTCTCCATAATTAGGCAATGGTATGTCGTAAGTGACAACTGGGTGAAAAATGTTGGCAAAAAAACCATGAGTTTCTATTCAATCACACCTCCTGATACTATCTATGTAAACTTTTAGGGCCAAAAAGCAGAGGGAGTCCAGCATGTTGGCACTTTAATGGGGCTATGAATACTGCAGAGCTATGACTAATACAAAAAGTAACGTTAAACTGGTACTCTGCCTGGGATGGTCTAGTAGTTCCGTACCATCTAACTATCCATCATTCAATCACATGATATGCCCCAACCCCAAATGCCAATGTCATGGACATACAGTGAAATAATAATTAATTGAATGCAGATTCATTTTTATGAAATCCTCTGAAAAATCTTACCAACTGTAGATGCAATGGGGGTCGTCGATTCTTCATAACTGGGATTAATGATCATAACCTCATGTGTACCACCACCACCACCAGTGGGCCTGTGTATGTCGTTGGTGTTACCGCCATGATCACTCTGCTGATGAGGCACCGTGCTGCTGCCTTCTTCGATTTCAAATTCTTGAGACTCCGAAACTATTTCTTCTCTTTCACCAATATTGACCATTACAACTGGCTCAAAAATCTCATAAACCTCAGACATGTTTATAGAAGTTTGACACGCATGCCTAAATTTCAAAGAATAGACATGTTATTGTTAGAAAAGACGCAAAAATCAACTGCAATGTTACTGCTCAGTACTTGGTTTGTTTACTGCACCGCGAAGGCCTAAAAAGTAGGTGTGTGAGACCCTGTATTGCCTGCGTCTTTCATATGCGAAATCGATTCACAACACTGGGACCAGTCTACCAAAGCAAAAAAAGAGCGCCACCTGTTGACTTGCAATTTTTGCTAGGGTGGGGGGAGTGGCGGAGGGAGGGGGGCCGTCTCCGGAAGATTACTGCCCCTTCAAATCGTATTCAAAGAATTAATTTTGTCCCTTTTTCTATCGCATTTAGTCGAATTTTACCACTTTAAGGCTTATTTGTTACTTATTTTATTTTATTATTGTTTAATTTATTTATTTGTTTATTTATTTATTTTTAGGGGGGTTGGCAGGGTAACAAAAAACAAAACATACATATATTTTCCCCACCTCCCTTTAGGCTATATATAATTACATAACCATTTACCTGTACGTGTGTGAATTTCCTCACCCATTCTCACAAGTTAAACTCCTAATTTTTAAATTACCCCAGGCTTAAAGGCCTGCACACTATTGGTAAGATCGAAAAACATAATGTTCACAGATTCACACACAACTTAAATGATTTAAAGTAAGTAATGGTAGAAAGGGTTCCTGAAAATATTTCTGCCTAAAATGCTATCGTTTCTGATAAATGAGTAAAACAATACTTTTTATCACGCGCGATAAAAACTTGATGTTTGAAAAAACAGAAAACACATAAGGTCTCTTTTCACTATTTTCTCGTGACCTCGATGACTAATTGATCTCAAACTGTTACAGGTTTGTTTGTTCATGCAAATGTTAAATCACACAAAATGTGGACCCTGATTTTGAGCTGTTACCAAAAGTGTAAATACCTTTAAAAATCTTAGTCAGTCCATACAAAAATTCTTACTTTTCAAAACCACTCCGTCCACCCAAGCACAACAGAGTACTTTTATAACTGGATCTACTCATGATTTATCTTTAGGGAGACCACCAACACAGGGCTACATAGCTCAGTTGGTAGAGCGCCAGCACATTAATCTAGAGGTCGCAGGTTCAAGAAACAAAGAAAAATTGACTTTAGCGGGTATATTCAATTTTTCTTTGTTCAACCCAAATAAAATAAAAAAATTACCCAGTCAGTTTCCCTTGTGGGTTGTCACTTGATTTACCTTTAATTAGGTCAATTAGGCGCTGGCTAAACTTCAGAACACATCATATAGAAAATGAGATCATACAATGTTTTTTATTTATTTTGTGGAACTTTTATTTGTAGAGGTTAATTTACATTATTACAAAAGTCCTCATTATACACAGCTTGCTTCCCTGACTGGAGTTTCACATTTCTATCTTTCAAAATATGATAAAGACATTTTGGGGAAGAATGCTTTTACTTCAATCCTCCAGTTTTCAAAAACCTTTGTAATTTGTACAAGTCTCGCATGTATTCGAACACTGGGACCCGTTAAAGCGTGTGAGTTTGTTTCCTTCACACGTTAAAGCAAAGTGCGTGGGACCAAAGTGGTCCCAAATATGGTCGAATACACGCGAGACTTCCACAGTCTGTTGGAAAACCGCTCATACTGATTGTTTGCATTATCAAAGTATGCTTTGCATTCGCTTTCCCGTATTTTCGTCAAAATCCAAAAACGTTTGATGACTTCACATTTCAAATGGATGGTCTGTACATTTTTGTGCAGAGAATGTTTAGTTCATACCTAGATTTTAATGATATTCAATCAAAATGGCATTTAATTTGACCTTTTGACTGACACAAAAATTCCTCTTTGGAATGCACAGACCCATTTGTGTTTTTGATGCTCGATGCAACATGTTTCAAATTTTGCTCTGAAAGAGGGGGGGCAGGACAAAAATGTATACAAAATCGGTATGTCAATTGTCAATGGTAGATGAAGCCAAAGTATCAAACTTAATTTTAAGCAAACCAATACAAATTAACCCAGGCAATACTTGGACATGTAAACAGCACACTCAAAAAAAATCATTGAACAAATGCAAAACAAACCCTCTTACACCCATTGAAAAAGATTGTCGGCATGTGCTGACAACGAACCACAGGGGCATTGCAACCAAACGGGTCCCAATTTCATTGAGTTGCTTAAAGCAGAAATATTTGCTCAGCAAAAATTTGCAGGAAACCAGTCAAAGACAATACATGTGGAATGGTATTTTGGCTGGTAACCTTATTCTGGCAAGCACAATTGTTTTGTGCTTAGCTGCTTTTTGTGCTTAAGCAGCTCTATGAAATTGGGCCCTGGTCCCTTGCTTGAGGGTTTTAAAAAAGGAATAATTTCCTAAATAGGCCCTAAGCATTTCAGCATTTCCAGTTCCTCCATTGATCCCCCAGCATACAGCAAGGCAATAATTAATGCTGAACAGAATCCTGTGAAGAGTTTCTTGATTTCTAAAAAGAACAAGAAAATGAGAGGGGAAAATAAATAAATAATTGACACAAGAAAAAATACTTAAAGGTATCGTACACGTTTGGTAATGACTCAAACAAATATAAAAGCATAAAAACTTACTTGGTAACAAGCAACGTTGATGTTGATAGTATAAAACATTGTAGGAAACGACTCCCTCTGAAGTAATGTAGTTTTTGAGAAAGAGGTAATTTCTCACTAAAATAATAAAAACTTCTTGCAAGAAGTTTTTACTCCCATCTGAAAGCACACAAATTTGTACAACAAGGGTGTTTTTTCTTTCATCATTTTCTTGCAACTTCGATGACCAATTGAGCCAAAATTTTCACAGGCTTGTTATTTTATGCATATGTTGGGATACACCAAGTGAGAACACTGGTTTTTGACAATTACCAAACGTGCCTTTAAAGGGATTGTATACGTTTGGTAATTGGAAACCACTGTTTGTTTCAATCCTATATAGTTGTAGATATATACCATAAAACTAACCTGTGAAAATTTCATTTCAAAAGGTGGGAGTGTTTTTGAGATATTGCCGAAAATCTAGAGCGGTTATGTCCATGCAGGAAGAATAATCTGCATTTGAAATACACAATCTGAGAAACGTTACGGTCAGTAACGCTTTTCAGATTCAAATTTTGGGGGATAAAAAGTGATACCTTTTTCCATAACTGCAGTACTTCGAAGTGAAAAGTTTCTCAAAATGCATTACACTATCCAAAGCTGCTGTACTTCTTACAAAGTAAATTTTTATTGCCATTAATTTTCAGAGTCATTACCAATCGTATACAGACCCCTTTAAAAATAGGGTCCAACTGGGTGGGAGGAAAGCTTGAGCTTTTGGTTCTATACAGTACATACATTTAGTAGCCTAAACTTTTAGATTTCACCATTTTCATTATTGTTTTAACACATTTTCTCTTTGCACATATTGATGCTTCATGGAGGCAGCGGAGGCAATCGCCTCAATTCCCCATGTCATTGCCTTGGTGCACCTTGAAATGTTCCAATAGAAATTTACAATTTACTCATAGAGGTGCCCTGTACAAAGGAGAAAACGCCTTGGTGCCCTTGCCCTTTCAAGAACAAAGCATCAGGCCTGCATATTGTATTTTGTTTTGTAAACTATCATATAAAGATGTCAGTTTGTTTTTATTGACTTGGGAAAAGTTTCTTCAAATGTTTTTCATGATGGATACAAAATAAATAAACTTACAGTACACTGTGGGCAGAACATTTCCTTGTCCTCTAGCAAGACAGGCGTGACAAGCTCTGGAGGAAGACAATTGACGTGAAACCACTGCTGGCATTCCCCGTCACACCCAATCCACTCTTCATCATCCGCACCAAACTTCTCAGTGCAGACAGGACAGATTGTCTTATCCTCAGTAACGGCAATCTCCAGGCTCGGTTCCTCCGCATCCTGAGTGGTCGACTTCTCCTGGTCTGTGGTTGTCACGATGACTTCTGCGACAGAGGTCAGGGGGACGTTGGGGTCATTCTTGAAGGCCTCGAGGTAAAGTTTCTTCCAGACTGGGAACAGGGGAGATTCTGTGATGTCGAGATTGTTCTCAATGCATGTGCGGTACAGCTCTCGTTTTGATTTATCCAATGTATCGTCGAGTTTCTGGAAGAGGAGCAACGCAGCGATTGGTTGATCACTCGGGAATGTCCACTTCAGAGTCGTCACCTGAGGATTGGTCGTTGTCAAAGTCGACATCGGACTGGTCAACAGTGGACAGGAACTTCAGAGTCCCGGATGGAAGATGTTCATCGTCAACCATCTCACGATCTAAGGGATACACACCGGACTGTACGAAACATCCTCGGATGACTTCCGGCTGCTCTGCCTCCTGCCAAGCATCCCCGACCACACTTCCAACATTCCTGATGTTCACGGACACATGTCTGTTGCTCTTCACCCATTTTATCAGCCAGTTGGATTTGAAAGGTCCATCTTCCCCTATATTGACGGGTTGAACGAGAGCGGCAGCCCTAGGTGGAACTCTGAAAAAGTGGATGTTGTTTTCCATGGCGATGGCATAGGCCCCGTATGTGATGTCGCTCTCGTTTAAATCAACGAGCAAAACCACTGGAACTTTCTCTCCCAACTTGTGAACGAAGAAGTTGTTGATCCAGTAACCAAAGGTGTCGCGATTGTCGTGGGATCTATCTAGGAGTAATTCCTCCGCACCTTTCGGAGCACCATTAAGGAAATCAAATTCCTTGTGGACATTCTTCAGACCTTTGCAAATGATGAAGGGCGGCAGGAGGTCACCACCTGCATTGGCGCAGATGCAAATTTTGATTTCTCTTTGGTGATGCTCATCATCTGGAGCTTTCCCTTTCGGCTTTGAGACATTCATGACGATTCTCTCGGTCCTCTTGTTCATCTCGAAGCCAGTTTCTCCGTAACTCCAGATTTGCTGGGGTTTATCGGCAACTCCCAAATGCGTTAAAAAACACTGCAGCTCATTAAACCATTCATCGAGCACGACATTTGTCATCTCTGCTCGACAAATCGATGTCATCTTGGACATTTTCAGTCCCTTCAAAAGTTTGGGATGGCGTCGAACAAACTTATGATACCACGTATGTGATGGTCTGTCATTTGTAAACGGATTACCATCTTTCTTGAAGAATGTCTTGACGGCATCACACACCATCCCAGGAGCAACTGGGAAGCCTCTTTTCCCCATTGTAACAACCCAATTGACAAGGTCTTCCTCATCTTGCTCCAGTAAAACTTTGCGAGGTCCACGCTTGGCCTCCAGAGGTACCTCCCCGTTGTGACGTCGATAAAGTTTTGCTGCGTGAACTCTCCAATATGCCGCTGCTTTTGAGACAAATTTAAACTTCCCGAGGGCAAGGTCGCTCATTGCGGATTTGATACGGTCATTCTCAGTCATTTTTGCAATGGCCGGGGAGGACGTGGGATGATCAAGTCCGACTCGTTTATAATCCGTGCTTTTGTACTTCTTACGCTTCTGACCTCTCCCCTTCTTATGAATAACATCCTTAGATATCTTGATCTTGATTTGTTGACCTGCCTCTCGTCTAAGCCTTCTGCTTTCATCAGCTGCCGCATTATTTGACGTTGTTTTAGACTTGGTCTTAGCACGTGTTTTGACAACTCTACCCTTTTGGGTGGGTTGTTTCTGCTTCGTTCTCAGACGTGAAGCCTTGAGACTGGTTTTACTTCGATTAGTTTGTACTTTTCTTGCCATCTTGATCTAAAAATTAAATTAAGATTTGTAAAGCTTTAATTTACATATACTCGTAAACACTTAAGTTTGAATATTTACACATGTTTTGAACGAGTTATGATTAGTAATACTTAATTATTACTTATCAAACATATTGAGACTGCTTATTGATCCCACATTAAGGCAACATGATGCAGAAAAGTAATTTGAATCCCTACTTTGTCTCTGATTATGATTAATATGGGAAAATTTGTATATTAAGTAAACTCAAGAACAAGCTAAAATTACATGGACTTGTTGTAGTAGCTGTAGGCTAATTTGTATTGTGCACAAAAGGTTTACATTCAACTGCATTTACATTAAATTTGGAAATCATTCAATCTTTATCGTGCAATATTAATTGTTGCGTTTGCTTCCGTGACTGCCCTGGGGCTGGGGGTTCATAAGCTACCTTAGCTTAACCTAATAACAACAGTAACACTACAGTTACATACATCGGACCTAATGGGTTTTGAGGCATTTGCATGGTGAGGTATCAATGTATATTTGGATTGCAGTAACAACAGGTGTATACTTTGCTGTGTATATTGTTTTTTTGTTTGTTTAGATGATCTTCCCAACTTGGCTAAGATCCCACAAGAGAAGAAGGGACAGTCAATCTCTCTGATCTGAGTGATAGTCATACAAACATTGGTTCAACGTCTATGAAATGCACAAATCAATAAATATGATTCAGTAACTTATACGACAATAATTATTCTATTTCTAGTCAATGTGAAATCAGCGGTTGCTTTGCCAGATTTGAACCCACAACCCTGTGTTGTGATTGCAATTGCAAGTCCTCTGCAATAACCACTTTTTTTTCACTTGCTTGAGAACTTGTCTTGCATATGAATAATGGCATTTGTAAATAATATTTTTGATGTATTCTGTGTAGTACTAGTACTAGGTAGTAGGTAGTAGGTAGTAGTACTATCCTCCCGTACCCCAATTTCGCGCATCACAAATATTCGCGCAGGTACCTTTCCCGACGCATATTATTTTGTTTACAATACGCAGTGACTCAATTTTTTTTATTTCATGAAAGTATAAAGCCTGATAAACAATTTCCTGGGAAGATGTGGAAAATCAAAGCCTTTCCGGTAAGATTTTAGATAAATTACAAATGTAGTATACAATCTTACCTTTTTAGACTAAATACAAAACATAGCTAGATAAGATGGTCGATTAAAAAAAAAAAAAACACTGAAAGTTCTGTGCGTATCGCCTGCCATACTTCAATACTTAAATTACAAGACCACGTGATTTTCATTTAACAACAGAGGGCGTACAAAATACTACGGAAGAGTGAAGTGGACGTGCGCCTTATAATCCTTTTTTCAGAAATTATGAATTGTTTGCATTTAACTGGACGCGGGGCTTACCAACTTTGTGATAACAGTGCAGAGTCCATTTCCCACCTCGCCAACCCCACCACTCCTTCCCGTAAATAATTATCACTGCCGATTTCAACCGGCAGCTTCCCTGCCGCACGGACTAAAGCATTTAGAAGAAAGGCGGGACAATAGGGACTCCATAGTGGCGTTCCAGCCCAAGTGCCCGAATTCATGTGATGGAAAACAAAACTTGACAAATCGGGGTCGATTGCAGACGACGAGTTTCATTGTGCTTTGACGATGTTCTGCGGGCTTCAAATTCTCCTCTCAGGTGGGCTTTGACATCAGACAATTAAAATTAAAGCTAAAAGTGGTTCTTGATTCTGTTAATCAAGTCAAAATTCAATTTCAATTCTTACGTGTGCGAATAATGGGGATACGAGGATACTACTACTTACTAATACTAGAGTACTACTAGTACTCTAGTATTAGTAAGTAGTAGTATCCTCGTAGGCAGTACTACGATCGACTAGAAGTAGTACTAGTACTAGTACTACTATAGCCCACCTTGTTGAGCTGTAATGGCTCTCTTTTAACATCGGTCTTATAACACTCACCATTACAGCCCACCATCCATACATGTCTTAAACGCGTAGTTTAAAAGTACGAGGAAGTCGTACCTCTTTGATCGCAAATTTCTCCCACTTATAAATATCACATACTACTCCAACCTCCCTCACTTTGTTCCTTACATCCTTACAATTTTTGTGACATATTCCAGGGCTCACCAAATGATGTCTTAGTCCAGATATGATGATTTGAAAATGGCAAAAAAAAATTGTGTACAAAAATTACATTGAAGTTCGTCTCGCAACGGGGCCGCCATCTTACGTATGATTCACTGCCTGCTGATCGTGAGAAGTCAGGGCACCCGGCTGATCTGTCCGCGCGTGCGTGTATGGCGTATTATGAATATGCATCAGAGACGTCACACATCGGGCTCCGAAGTACTACAGCTTCGGAGCCCGATGTGTGCGCGCGTGCATGGCAAGTCATGAATATGCATAAGGTGACGTCGCGCGGCGCTTGCTGTCGGCTTCCTCGCTCGTGCATATTCATGAACAGCCGGGCGCCCTGACTTTCTCACGATCAACAGGCAGTGAAGCAGAAGTTAAATGGCGGCCCCTTTACGAGACGAACTTCAATGTAATTTTTGTACACAATTTTTTTTTGCCATTTTCAAATCATCACATCTGGACTAAGACATCATTTGGTGAGCCCTGGAATATGTCACAAAAATTGTAAGGATGTAAGGAACAAAGTGAGGGAGGTTGGAGTAGTATGTGATGTTTATAAGTGGGAGAAATTTGCGATCAAAGAGGTACGACTTGCTCGTACTTTTAAACTACGCGTTTAAGACATGTATGGATGGTGGGCTGTAATGGTGAGTGTTATAAGACCGATGTTAAAAGAGAGCCATTACAGCTCAACAAGGTGGGCTAGTACTACTAGTACTACTGCTAGTAGTCGATCGTAGTACAGTAGTAGTACTGCCTACTGCCCTGCTGGAGTAGATTTCGGAATTCGAGAGACTACTGAAGTTCTTAAGAACAATCTACACAGTAAAGTAGATCAAATAAATATACATGGTGCTACCATGGAGGAAGGAAAGAGTGGTGGTGTTACCTAACCGAATAAACAAAATAACAAAATTTTACAACATGCCTTAACTGTACTTTATCAGTTTCGTGAAAAAAAAATAACAGTAACAATTAATTACACTACAGGTAGTACAGGCTTAAAAACCGAAATGAGAAACGCACCTCTTGATTCGTTTATCATCAAAACACTTCACAATTCATCATCGAAATGTTCGAAGTCATAATCATGTCCAATTATTTGACAGTTTCAACTCAAAATGTTGGCTTCTGTTGATCTCTGTACTTACACTACTACGACGAGTACGATCTTCTTGAAAGAGTAACGCAGCACGACCGAACAGTGCCCTCTGTCGTCTGACATTATGAATTATAATTTTGTTTTGTAATAACACACACACTGTTACACAAAGTTATTGATTGATGACAGGGAAGTGAGGCAATGTGATGAACAGACGTATGAAGCCCAATTCATCGTGATTGTGGCATCATACGTATGAATCATAGACCAAAGGTCCTGCTTCCTCCATGCTCTACGTATGAAGCCACAACCACGCACGTTTTTGTGGTTATGAGGGATCCTCCCCCCTAAACCCTACCCCTTACCAGCGGCGGATCCAGGATTTTCCAAACGGGGGGGGGGGGCGTGAAAATATACCAAGCAGCAAAATGATAAATGAAGTTTGTTGCAAAGCTTCCCCATTTCTCCCTCCCCTTCTCTCTCTCTCCCTCTTTTTTTCTTTTCTCCCACTTTTTTTTTTTTTTTATATGAAAAAGGGGGGGCGTGCGCCCCCCCACGCCCCCCCCCCCCTGGATCCGCGCCTGCTTACCA
This sequence comes from Plazaster borealis, assembly GCA_021014325.1. Taxonomy (NCBI): domain Eukaryota; kingdom Metazoa; phylum Echinodermata; class Asteroidea; order Forcipulatida; family Labidiasteridae; genus Plazaster; species Plazaster borealis. The sequence goes on along the minus strand of JAJGQC010000760.1, from coordinate 26,380 downwards.
AATAATTTCCAATTCAATTTTCCAATTTGAACCAATTGTAATTTTTCCAATGTTGTGTTTTGGCACAAAACCAATATTGGCCTCAATTGGACTCAGTTGGATTCAGTTTGAAATTTTTTCCAACTGAACCCAATTGGACTGAACCCAATTGGACTTTTTCCAACTGGACCCAATTGCATGGTCTCAATTGGGAAACAAATTCCAACTAATTCCATTTCAATGTAATCAAGCCAACTGAGTCCAATTTGATTCCAATTGCCGGGAAATTCAGTATTCCAATATCCAAATTAATCCAATGCTTTACAACTGGGTATTCAATTGAAATAACATTGACATTTTGGTAAGGGGAAATTGAGTTTTCAAGTTATTTCTCCTCACAATCATTGGCAAAGTATATGCAGCGATCCAAGTCTTGCTAAGGACTTGCATGTCACTCGATATGCTTCGTTCCAAGTATACACTTTTGGGGCTTTAATTTCTACCCATGGTGTGTAATTTTAAAAAGAAATTATTTCAATTGAACTACCTAATTATCACACATTTAAGTGTAAATTTAAGTGTAAACTACTGTGCAGGAAATGCTGTTATACCTGCAATGGTTTTGAATAAAATAATGTTGAGTTCTATATTTTTGCATAATTAATTTGATCCCGCCATTACTGTTTCCAATTGGAGAAATGACAAAATAACCATTTGGACAAAATAGCTAATTGGCAAAATAACAAATTGGACAAAATAACCAGTTGGACCAAATAACCAGTTGGACCAAATAACCAGTTGGACCAAATAACCAAATGTTTGCTTGCTTTTGCCTACATCTACATTTCAATGCCAAGTGTAGAATCAAACCATTACAGTGATCAGCTATTGAATTGGAAATTAATTTTCTCAGTTAATGTCAGCCTAATCCAGTTGGAAATTTGATGAAAAACAATTATGTTACTATTACAACTACAACTGAATTAATACTGGAATAATATATGGCTTATGCACATTTCAGAATTTTTAAGAAGTGTTGGTAAAGTAAAAAGTTTAAAATAACCAATTGGAGGTATGGTTTCATTGGGATTTTAAGTAACTCCAAATTACATGTATGCATAAATAAGTGAACAAATTGCCCCCCAAAACCATGTTTGATGCGATGGAAATAAATTGGACTATAACATTCCTACAGTCACTTGAACAACATGCATTTGTATCCAATTGAAAAATAATTGGACAGGGATGATTTCAACTGGAAAATTACAAGGCCAATCTATTCTAATTTAAACTTACTAAACACCAACTAACTCGAATATAATCCAATTGGATTTCCAAATGAATTGGGTTGGAAAAATAATTCCTCCTGTTGGAAACTGAGTGTTCAAATTCAAACCAACTCAGTGCCAACTGCATCCAATTCAGTCCAATTGGACAACCAGTTTGAATGAGTTGGTCATTTTGGTACAGATCATTGGACCGTTGAGAAAAAAAGAGAGAGTAGTTTATACCCATTGGGCTGACAGTCCAAAAACTTACGAGGACACTATCCAACCCCACTCAAGGGATTTACACCACTGCAATTAACTAATTATAACCCCAGTTGTCACACATTGGAATAATATTAAACAAAACAATTCCAATTGGACCCTGTTGGGAAATAACATTTCCAATTGGAAAAAAATATTAGAAGGTGAAATTTATCAAATCTCCTCAAAAGTTGAAGCACAGAGCCCTCATGTTCTTGTAGATTGTTATAATTACACAGTCTATTAATTGCATGACCCCCAGAACGTTATTTTTACGATGCCACAACCACGCAAACGTGCCGTGGTTGTGCCTTCATATGTCCGTTGCAATGTGCATGGTTGTGGAAAGGAATTGGGCTTCATACGTCTGTTCGTGTGTGCAGGGTGCACCACACTAAATAAACTCACATAGCAACCAACGCTAAATGCTAAATATTCAAAAATGCTCAAAAAATATTTCAAAGTCTCTCAGCCTCTTGAAAACCAATCAGATCTATTTCCCGACAACTAAACTTAAGATTTCTTTTCAATTTTTCGGCAGGTCAGCGGTGTGGAATTTTCGATAATTTTTTTACCCCAGAAGAAAAACCCCCCAAAATGTGCTTTTTCACAAGCCGACTTGCTGCCAGTTTTCATCGAGGCACTGCTCTAATTCCCAGGCCAAATAGGACCAACTTTAACGCCTAAATTTATCAAATCTCCTCAAAAGTTGAAGCACAGAGCCCTCATGTTCTTGTAGATTGTTATAATTACACAGTCTATTAATTGCATGACCCCCAGAACGTTATTTTTACGAGGCCACAACCACGCAAATGTGCCGTGGTTGTGGCTTCATATATCCGTTGGAACGTGCATGGTTGTGGAAAGGAATTGGGCTTCATACGTCTGTTCGTGTGTGCAGGGTGCACCACACTAAATAAACTCACATAGCAACCAACGCTAAATGCTAAATATTCAAAATGCTCAAAAATATTTCAAAGTCTCTCAGCCTCTTGAAAACCAATCACATGTATTTCCAGACAACTAAACTTAAGATTTCTTTTCAATTTTTCGGCAGGTCAGCCGTGTGGAATTTTCGATAATTTTTTTACCCCAGAAGAAAAAAAACCCAAATGTGCTTTTTCACAAGCCGACTTGCTGCCTGTTTTCATCGAAGCACTGCTCTAATTCCCAGACCAAATAGGACCAACTTTAACGCCTAAATTGATCAAATCTCCTCAAAAGTTGAAGCACAGGGCCCTCATGTTCTTGTAGATTGTTATAATAACACAGTCTATTAATTGCATGACCCCCAGAACGTAATTTTTACCATGCCACAACCACGCAAACGTGCCGTGGTTGTGGCTTCATATCCGTTGCAATGTGCATGGTTGTGGAAAGGAATTGGGCTTCATACGTCTGTTCGTGTGTGCAGGGTGCACCACACTAAATAAACTCACATAGCAACCAAAGCTAAATGCTAAATATTCAAAAATGCTCAAAAAACATTTCAAAGTCTCTCAGCTTCTTGAAAACCAATCAGATATATTTCCAGACAACTAAACTTAAGATTTCTCTTCAATTTTTCGGCAGGTCAGCCGTGTGGAATTTTCGATAATTTTTTTACCCCAGAAGAAAAAACCCCCAAAATGTGCTTTTTCACAAGCCGACTTGCTGCCAGTTTTCATCGAGGCACTGCTCTAATTCCCAGACCAAATAGGACCAACTTTAACGCCTAAATTGATCAAATCTCCTCAAAAGTTGAAGCACAGGGCCCTCATGTTCTTGTAGATTGTTATAATAACACAGTCTATTAATTGCATGACCCCCAGAACGTAATTTTTACCATGCCACAACCACGCAAACGTGCCGTGGTTGTGGCTTCATATCCGTTGCAATGTGCATGGTTGTGGAAAGGAATTGGGCTTCATACGTCTGTTCGTGTGTGCAGGGTGCACCACACTAAATAAACTCACATAGCAACCAAAGCTAAATGCTAAATATTCAAAAATGCTCAAAAAATATTTCAAAGTCTCTCAGCTTCTTGAAAACCAATCAGATATATTTCCAGACAACTAAACTTAAGATTTCTTTTCAATTTTTCGGCAGGTCAGCCGAGGTGGAATTTTCGATAATTTTTTTACCCCAGAAGAAAAACCCCAAATGTGCTTTTTCACAAGCCGACTTGCTGCCAGTTTTCATCGAGGCACTGCTCTAATTCCCAGACCAAATAGGACCAACTTTAACGCCTAAATTTATCAAATCTCCTCAAAAGTTGAAGCACAGAGCCCTCATGTTCTTGTAGATTGTTATAATTACACAGTCTATTAATTGCATGACCCCCAGAACGTTATTTTTACGAGGCCACAACCACGCAAACGTGCCGTGGTTGTGGCTTCATATCCGTTGCAATGTGCATGGTTGTGGAAAGGAATTGGGCTTCATACGTCTGTTCGTGTGTGCAGGGTGCACCACACTAAATAAACTCACATAGCAACCAACGCTAAATGCTAAATATTCAAAAATGCTCAAAAAATATTTCAAAGTCTCTCAGCCTCTTGAAAACCAATCAGATGTATTTCCAGACAACTAAACTTAAGATTTCTTTTCAATTTTTCGGCAGGTCAGCCGTGTGGAATTTTCGATAACTTTTTTACCCCAGAAGAAAAAACCCAAATGTGCTTTTTCACAAGCCGACTTGCTGCCTGTTTTCATCGAAGCACTGCTCTAATTCCCAGACCAAATAGGACCAACTTTAACGCCTAAATTGATCAAATCTCCTCAAAAGTTGAAGCACAGGGCCCTCATGTTCTTGTAGATTGTTATAATAACACAGTCTATTAATTGCATGACCCCAGAACGTAATTTTACCATGCCACAACCACGCAAACGTGCCGTGGTTGTGGCTTCATATCCGTTGCAATGTGCATGGTTGTGGAAAGGAATTGGGCTTCATACGTCTGTTCGTGTGTGCAGGGTGCACCACACTAAATAAACTCACATAGCAACCAAAGCTAAATGCTAAATATTCAAAAATGCTCAAAAACATTTCAAAGTCTCTCAGCTTCTTGAAAACCAATCAGATATATTTCCAGACAACTAAACTTAAGATTTCTTTTCAATTTTTCGGCAGGTCAGCCGTGTGGAATTTTCGATAATTTTTTACCCCAGAAGAAAAACCCCAAAATGTGCTTTTCACAAGCCGACTTGCTGCCAGTTTTCATCGAGGCACTGCTCTAATTCCCAGACCAAATAGGACCAACTTTAACGCCTAAATTGATCAAATCTCCTCAAAAGTTGAAGCACAGGGCCCTCATGTTCTTGTAGATTGTTATAATAACACAGTCTATTAATTGCATGACCCCCAGAACGTAATTTTTACCATGCCACAACCACGCAAACGTGCCGTGGTTGTGGCTTCATATCCGTTGCAATGTGCATGGTTGTGGAAAGGAATTGGGCTTCATACGTCTGTTCGTGTGTGCAGGGTGCACCACACTAAATAAACTCACATAGCAACCAAAGCTAAATGCTAAATATTCAAAAATGCTCAAAAAATATTTCAAAGTCTCTCAGCTTCTTGAAAACCAATCAGATATATTTCCAGACAACTAAACTTAAGATTTCTTTTCAATTTTTCGGCAGGTCAGCCGAGGTGGAATTTTCGATAATTTTTTTACCCCAGAAGAAAAAACCCCCAAATGTGCTTTTTCACAAGCCGACTTGCTGCCAGTTTTCATCGAGGCACTGCTCTAATTCCCAGACCAAATAGGACCAACTTTAACGCCTAAATTTATCAAATCTCCTCAAAAGTTGAAGCACAGAGCCCTCATGTTCTTGTAGATTGTTATAATTACACAGTCTATTAATTGCATGACCCCCAGAACGTTATTTTTACGAGGCCACAACCACGCAAACGTGCCGTGGTTGTGGCTTCATATCCGTTGCAATGTGCATGGTTGTGGAAAGGAATTGGGCTTCATACGTCTGTTCGTGTGTGCAGGGTGCACCACACTAAATAAACTCACATAGCAACCAACGCTAAATGCTAAATATTCAAAAATGCTCAAAAAATATTTCAAAGTCTCTCAGCCTCTTGAAAACCAATCAGATATATTTCCCGACAACTAAACTTAAGATTTCTTTTCAATTTTTCGGCAGGTCAGCGGTGTGGAATTTTCGATAATTTTTTTACCCCAGAAGAAAAACCCCCCAAAATGTGCTTTTTCACAAGCCGACTTGCTGCCAGTTTTCATCGAGGCACTGCTCTAATTCCCAGACCAAATAGGACCAACTTTAACGCCTAAATTTATCAAATCTCCTCAAAAGTTGAAGCACAGAGCCCTCATGTTCTTGTAGATTGTTATAATTACACAGTCTATTAATTGCATGACCCCCAGAACGTTATTTTTACGATGCCACAACCACGCAAACGTGCCGTGGTTGTGCCTTCATATGTCCGTTGCAATGTGCATGGTTGTGGAAAGGAATTGGGCTTCATACGTCTGTTCGTGTGTGCAGGGTGCACCACACTAAATGAACTCACATAGCAACCAACGCTAAATGCTAAATATTCAAAAATGCTCAAAAAATATTTCAAAGTCTCTCAGCCTCTTGAAAACCAATCAGATGAATTTCCAGACAACTAAACTTAAGATTTCTTTTCAATTTTTCGGCAGGTCAGCCGTGTGGAATTTTCGATAATTTTTTTACCCCAGAAGAAAAAACCCCCAAATGTGCTTTTTCACAAGCCGACTTGCTGCCTGTTTTCATCGAAGCACTGCTCTAATTCCCAGACCAAATAGGACCAACTTTAACGCCTAAATTGATCAAATCTCCTCAAAACTTGAAGCACAGGGCCCTCATGTTCTTGTAGATTGTTATAATAACACAGTCTATTAATTGCATGACCCCCAGAACGTAATTTTTACCATGCCACAACCACGCAAACGTGCCGTGGTTGTGGCTTCATATCCGTTGCAATGTGCATGGTTGTGGAAAGGAATTGGGCTGCATACGTCTGTTCGTGTGTGCAGGGTGCACCACACTAAATAAACTCACATAGCAACCAAAGCTAAATGCTAAATATTCAAAAATGTTCAAAAAATATTTCAAAGTCTGTCAGCTTCTTGAAAACCAATCAGATATATTTCCAGACAACTAAACTTAAGATTTCTTTTAAATTTTTCGGCAGGTCAGCCGTGTGGAATTTTCGATAATTTTTTTACCCCAGAAGAAAAAACCCCCAAATGTGCTTTTTCACAAGCCGACTTGCTGCCAGTTTTCATCGAGGCACTGCTCTAATTCCCAGACCAAATAGGACCAACTTTAACGCCTAAATTTATCAAATCTCCTCAAAAGTTGAAGCACAGAGCCCTCATGTTCTTGTAGATTGTTATAATTACACAGTCTATTAATTGCATGACCCCCAGAACGTTATTTTTACGAGGCCACAACCACGCAAACGTGCCGTGGTTGTGGCTTCATATGTCCGTTGCAATGTGCATGGTTGTGGAAAGGAATTGGGCTTCATACGTCTGTTCGTGTGTGCAGGGTGCACCACACTAAATAAACTCACATAGCAACCAACGCTAAATGCTAAATATTCAAAAATGCTCAAAAAATATTTCAAAGTCTCTCAGCCTCTTGAAAACCGATCAGATATATTTCCCGAGAACTAAACTTAAGATTTCTTTTCAATTTTTCGGCAGGTCAGCGGTGTGGAATTTTCGATAATTTTTTTACCCCAGAAGAAAAACCCCCCAAAATGTGCTTTTTCACAAGCCGACTTGCTGCCTGTTTTCATCGAGGCACTGCTCTAATTCCCAGGCCAAATAGGACCAACTTTAACGCCTAAATTTATCAAATCTCCTCAAAAGTTGAAGCACAGAGCCCTCATGTTCTTGTAGATTGTTATAATTACACAGTCTATTAATTGCATGACCCCCAGAACAATATTTTTACGATGCCACAACCACGCAAACGTGCCGTGGTTGTGGCTTCATATGTCCGTTGCAATGTGCATGGTTGTGGAAAGGAATTGGGCTTCATACGTCTGTTCGTGTGTGCAGGGTGCACCACACTAAACAAACTCACATAGCAACCAACGCTAAATGCTAAATATTCAAAAATGCTCAAAAAATATTTCAAAGTCTCTCAGCCTCTTGAAAACCAATCAGATATATTTCCCGACAACTAAACTTAAGATTTCTTTTCAATTTTTCGGCAGGTCAGCCGTGTGGAATTTTCGATAATTTTTTTACCCCAGAAGAAAAACCCCCCAAAATGTGCTTTTTCACAAGCCGACTTGCTGCCAGTTTTCATCGAGGCACTGCTCTAATTCCCAGGCCAAATAGGACCAACTTTAACGCCTAAATTGATCAAATCTCCTCAAAAGTTGAAGCACAGAGCCCTCATGTTCTTGTAGATTGTTATAATTACACAGTCTATTAATTGCATGACCCCCAGAACGTTATTTTTACGAGGCCACAACCACGCAAACGTGCCGTGGTTGTGGCTTCATATCCGTTGGAACGTGCATGGTTGTGGAAAGGAATTGGGCTTCATACGTCTGTTCGTGTGTGCAGGGTGCACCACACTAAATAAACTCACATAGCAACCAACGCTAAATGCTAAATATTCAAAAATGCTCAAAAAATATTTCAAAGTCTCTCAGCCTCTTGAAAACCAATCAGATGTATTTCCAGACAACTAAACTTAAGATTTCTTTTCAATTTTTCGGCAGGTCAGCCGTGTGGAATTTTCGATAATTTCTTTACCCCAGAAGAAAAAAAAACCCAAATGTGCTTTTTCACAAGCCGACTTGCTGCCTGTTTTCATCGAAGCACTGCTCTAATTCCCAGACCAAATAGGACCAACTTTAACGCCTAAATTGATCAAATCTCCTCAAAAGTTGAAGCACAGAGCCCTCATGTTCTTGTAGATTGTTATAATTACACAGTCTATTAATTGCATGACCCCCAGAACGTTATTTTTACGATGCCACAACCACGCAAACGTGCCGTGGTTGTGGCTTCATATGTCCGTTGCAATGTGCATGGTTGTGGAAAGGAATTGGGCTTCATACGTCTGTTCGTGTGTGCAGGGTGCACCACACAAAATAAACTCACTTAGCAACCAACGCTAAATGCTAAATATTCAAAAATGCTCAAAAAATATTTCAAAGTCGCTCAGCCTCTTGAAAACCAATCAGATATATTTCCCGACAACTAAACTTAAGATTTCTTTTCAATTTTTCGGCAGGTCAGCGGTGTGGAATTTTCGATAATTTTTTTACCCCAGAAGAAAAACCCCCCAAAATGTGCTTTTTCACAAGCCGACTTGCTGCCAGTTTTCATCGAGGCACTGCTCTAATTCCCAGGCCAAATAGGACCAACTTTAACGCTTAAATTGATCAAATCTCCTCAAAAGTTGAAGCACAGAGCCCTCATGTTCTTGTAGATTGTTATAATTACACAGTCTATTAATTGCATGACCCCCAGAACGTTATTTTTACGAGGCCACAACCACGCAAACGTGCCGTGGTTGTGGCTTCATATATCCGTTGGAACGTGCATGGTTGTGGAAAGGAATTGGGCTTCATACGTCTGTTCGTGTGTGCAGGGTGCACCACACTAAATAAACTCACATAGCAACCAACGCTAAATGCTAAATATTCAAAAATGCTCAAAAAATATTTCAAAGTCTCTCAGCCTCTTGAAAACCAATCAGATGTATTTCCAGACAACTAAACTTAAGATTTCTTTTCAATTTTTCGGCAGGTCAGCCGTGTGGAATTTTCGATAATTTTTTTACCCCAGAAGAAAAAAAAACCCAAATGTGCTTTTTCACAAGCCGACTTGCTGCCTGTTTTCATCGAAGCACTGCTCTAATTCCCAGACCAAATAGGACCAACTTTAACGCCTAAATTGATCAAATCTCCTCAAAAGTTGAAGCACAGAGCCCTCATGTTCTTGTAGATTGTTATAATAACACAGTCTATTAATTGCATGACCCCCAGAACGTAATTTTTACCATGCCACAACCACGCAAACGTGCCGTGGTTGTGGCTTCATATATCCGTTGCAATGTGCATGGTTGTGGAAAGGAATTGGGCTTCATACGTCTGTTCGTGTGTGCAGGGTGCACCACACTAAATAAACTCACATAGCAACCAAAGCTAAATGCTAAATATTCAAAAATGCTCAAAAAATATTTCAAAGTCTCTCAGCCTCTTGAAAACCAATCAGATATATTTCCAGACAACTAAACTTAAGATTTCTTTTAAATTTTTCGGCAGGTCAGCCGTGTGGAATTTTCGATAATTTTTTTACCCCAGAAGAAAAAAACCCCATAAAATGTGCTTTTTCACAAGCCGACTTGCTGCCAGTTTTCATCGAGGCACTGCTCTAATTCCCAGACCAAATAGGACCAACTTTAACGCCTAAATTTATCAAATCTCCTCAAAAGTTGAAGCACAGAGCCCTCATGTTCTTGTAGATTGTTATAATTACACAGTCTATTAATTGCATGACCCCCAGAACGTTATTTTTACGAGGCCACAACCACGCAAACGTGCCGTGGTTGTGGCTTCATATGTCCGTTGCAATGTGCATGGTTGTGGAAAGGAATTGGGCTTCATACGTCTGTTCGTGTGTGCAGGGTGCACCACACTAAATAAACTCACATAGCAACCAACGCTAAATGCTAAATATTCAAAAATGCTCAAAAAATATTTCAAAGTCTCTCAGCCTCTTGAAAACCGATCAGATATATTTCCCGAGAACTAAACTTAAGATTTCTTTTCAATTTTTCGGCAGGTCAGCGGTGTGGAATTTTCGATAATTTTTTTACCCCAGAAGAAAAACCCCCCAAAATGTGCTTTTTCACAAGCCGACTTGCTGCCAGTTTTCATCGAGGCACTGCTCTAATTCCCAGGCCAAATAGGACCAACTTTAACGCCTAAATTGATCAAATCTCCTCAAAAGTTGAAGCACAGAGCCCTCATGTTCTTGTAGATTGTTATAATTACACAGTCTATTAATTGCATGACCCCCAGAACGTTATTTTTACGAGGCCACAACCACGCAAACGTGCCGTGGTTGTGGCTTCATATATCCGTTGGAACGTGCATGGTTGTGGAAAGGAATTGGGCTTCATACGTCTGTTCGTGTGTGCAGAGTGCACCACACTAAATAAACTCACATAGCAACCAACGCTAAATGCTAAATATTCAAAAATGCTCAAAAAATATTTCAAAGTCTCTCAGCCTCTTGAAAACCAATCAGATGTATTTCCAGACAACTAAACTTAAGATTTCTTTTCAATTTTTCGGCAGGTCAGCCGTGTGGAATTTTCGATAATTTTTTTACCCCAGAAGAAAAAAAAACCCAAATGTGCTTTTTCACAAGCCGACTTGCTGCCTGTTTTCATCGAAGCACTGCTCTAATTCCCAGACCAAATAGGACCAACTTTAACGCCTAAATTGATCAAATCTCCTCAAAAGTTGAAGCACAGAGCCCTCATGTTCTTGTAGATTGTTATAATAACACAGTCTATTAATTGCATGACCGCCAGAACGTAATTTTTACCATGCCACAACCACGCAAACGTGCCGTGGTTGTGGCTTCATATCCGTTGCAATGTGCATGGTTGTGGAAAGGAATTGGCTTCATACGCCTGTTCGTGTGTGCAGGGTGCACCACACTAAATAAACTCACATAGCAACCAAAGCTAAATGCTAAATATTCAAAAATGCTCAAAAAATATTTCAAAGTCTCTCAGCTTCTTGAAAACCAATCAGATATATTTCCAGACAACTAAACTTAAGATTTCTTTTAAATTTTTCGGCAGGTCAGCCGTGTGGAATTTTCGATAATTTTTTTACCCCAGAAGAAAAAACCCCCAAATGTGCTTTTTCACAAGCCGACTTGCTGCCAGTTTTCATCGAGGCACTGCTCTAATTCCCAGACCAAATAGGACCAACTTTAACGCCTAAATTTATCAAATCTCCTCAAAAGTTGAAGCACAGAGCCCTCATGTTCTTGTAGATTGTTATAATTACACAGTCTATTAATTGCATGACCCCCAGAACGTTATTTTTACGATGCCACAACCACGCAAACGTGCCGTGGTTGTGGCTTCATATGTCCGTTGCAATGTGCATGGTTGTGGAAAGGAATTGGGCTTCATACGTCTGTTCGTGTGTGCAGGGTGCACCACACTAAATAAACTCACATAGCAACCAACGCTAAATGCTAAATATTCAAAAATGCTCAAAAAACATTTCAAAGTCTCTCAGCCTCTTGAAAACCAATCAGATAAATTTCCCGACAACTAAACTTCAGATTTCTTTTCAATTTTTCGGCAGGTCAGCGGTGTGGAATTTTCGATAATTTTTTTACCCCAGAAGAAAAAACCCCCAAAATGTGCTTTTTCACAAGCCGACTTGCTGCCAGTTTTCATCGAGGCACTGCTCTAATTCCCAGGCCAAATATGACCAACTTTAACGCCTAAATTTATCAAATCTCCTCAAAAGTTGAAGCACAGAGCCCTCATGTTCTTGTAGATTGTTATAATTACACAGTCTATTAATTGCATGACCCCCAGAACGTTATTTTTACGAGGCCACAACCACGCAAACGTGCCGTGGTTGTGGCTTCATATATCCGTTGGAACGTGCATGGTTGTGGAAAGGAATTGGGCTTCATACGTCTGTTCGTGTGTGCAGGGTGCACCACACTAAACAAACTCACATAGCAACCAACGCTAAATGCTAAATATTCAAAAATGCTCAAAAAATATTTCAAAGTCTCTCAGCTTCTTGAAAACCAATCAGATATATTTCCCGACAACTAAACTTAAGATCTCTTTTCAATTTTTCGGCAGGTCAGCCGTGTGGAATTTTCGATAATTTTTTTACCCCAGAAGAAAAAACCCCCAAATGTGCTTTTTCACAAGCCGACTTGCTGCCAGTTTTCATCGAGGCACTGCTCTAATTCCCAGACCAAATAGGGCCAACTTTAACGCCTAAATTTATCAAATCTCCTCAAAAGTTGAAGCACAGAGCCCTCATGTTCTTGTAGATTGTTATAATTACACAGTCTATTAATTGCATGACCCCCAGAACGTTATTTTTACGATGCCACAACCACGCAACCGTGCCGTGGTTGTGGCTTCATATGTCCGTTGCAATGTGCATGGTTGTGGAAAGGAATTGGGCTTCATACGTCTGTTCGTGTGTGCAGGGTGCACCACACTAAATAAACTCACATAGCAACCAACGCTAAATGCTAAATATTCAAAAATGCTCAAAAAATATTTCAAAGTCTCTCAGCCTCTTGAAAACCAATCAGATATATTTCCCGACAACTAAACTTAAGATTTCTTTTCCATTTTTCGGCAGGTCAGCGGTGTGGAATTTTCGATAATTTTTTTACCCCAGAAGAAAAACCCCCCAAATTGTGCTTTTTCACAAGCCGACTTGCTGCCAGTTTCCTTCGAGGCACTGCTCTAATTCCCAGGCCAAATAGGAGCAACTTTAACGCCTAAATTTATCAAATCTCCTCAAAAGTTGAAGCACAGAGCCCTCATGTTCTTGTAGATTGTTATAATTACACAGTCTATTAATTGCATGACCCCCAGAACGTTATTTTTACGATGCCACAACCACGCAAACGTGCCGTGGTTGTGGCTTCATATGTCCGTTGCAATGTGCATGGTTGTGGAAAGGAATTGGGCTTCATACGTCTGTTCGTGTGTGCAGGGTGCACCACACTAAATAAACTCACATAGCAACCAACGCTAAATGCTAAATATTCAAAAATGCTCAAAAAATATTTTAAAGTCTCTCAGCCTCTTGAAAACCAATCAGATATATTTCCCGACAACTAAACTTAAGATTTCTTTTCAATTTTTCGGCAGGTCAGCCGTGTGGAATTTTCGATAATTTTTTTACCCCAGAAGAAAAACCCCCCAAAATGTGCTTTTTCACAAGCCGACTTGCTGCCAGTTTTCATCGAGGCACTGCTCTAATTCCCAGGCCAAATAGGACCAACTTTAACGCCTAAATTGATCAAATCTCCTCAAAAGTTGAAGCACAGAGCCCTCATGTTCTTGTAGATTGTTATAATTACACAGTCTATTAATTGCATGACCCCCAGAACGTTATTTTTACGAGGCCACAACCACGCAAACGTGCCGTGGTTGTGGCTTCATATATCCGTTGGAACGTGCATGGTTGTGGAAAGGAATTGGGCTTCATACGTCTGTTCGTGTGTGCAGGGTGCACCACACTAAATAAACTCACTTAGCAACCAACGCTAAATGCTAAATATTCAAAAATGCTCAAAAAATATTTCAAAGTCTCTCAGCCTCTTGAAAACCAATCAGATGTATTTCCAGACAACTAAACTTCAGATTTCTTTTCAATTTTTCGGCAGGTCAGCCGTGTGGAATTTTCGATAATTTTTTTACCCCAGAAGAAAAAAAAACCAAATGTGCTTTTTCACAAGCCGACTTGCTGCCTGTTTTCATCGAAGCACTGCTCTAATTCCCAGATCAAATAGGACCAACTTTAACGCCTAAATTGATCAAATCTCCTCAAAAGTTGAAGCACAGAGCCCTCATGTTCTTGTAGATTGTTATAATAACACAGTCTATTAATTACATGACCCCCAGAACGTAATTTTTACCATGCCACAACCACGCAAACGTGCCGTGGTTGTGGCTTCATGTCCGTTGCAATGTGCATGGTTGTGGAAAGGAATTGGGCTTCATACGTCTGTTCGTGTGTGCAGGGTGCACCACACTAAATAAACTCACATAGCAACCAACGCTAAATGCTAAATATTCAAAAATGCTCAAAAAATATTTCAAAGTCTCTCAGCCTCTTGAAAACCAATCAGATATATTTCCGGACAACTAAACTTAAGATTTCTTTTCAATTTTTCGGCAGGTCAGCGGTGTGGAATTTTCGATAATTTTTTTACCCCAGAAGAAAAACCCCCCAAAATGTGCTTTTTCACAAGCCGACTTGCTGCCAGTTTTCATCGAGGCACTGCTCTAATTCCCAGACCAAATAGGACCAACTTTAACGCCTAAATTTATTAAATCTCCTCAAAAGTTGAAGCACGGAGCCCTCATGTTCTTGTAGATTGTTATAATAACACAGTCTATTAATTGCATGACCCCCAGAACGTAATTTTTACCATGCCACAACCACGCAAACGTGCCGTGGTTGTGGCTTCATATATCCGTTGCAATGTGCATGGTTGTGGAAAGGAATTGGGCTTCATACGTCTGTTCGTGTGTGCAGGGTGCACCACACTAAATAAACTCACATAGCAACCAAAGCTAAATGCTAAATATTCAAAAATGCTCAAAAAATATTTCAAAGTCTCTCAGCCTCTTGAAAACCAATCAGATATATTTCCAGACAACTAAACTTAAGATTTCTTTTCAATTTTTCGGCAGGTCAGCCGTGTGGAATTTTCGATAATTTTTTTACCCCAGAAGAAAAAAACCCCAAATGTGCTTTTTCACAAGCCGACTTGCTGCCAGTTTTCATCGAGGCACTGCTCTAATTCCCAGACCAAATAGGACCAACTTTAACGCCTAAATTTATCAAATCTCCTCAAAAGTTGAAGCACAGAGCCCTCATGTTCTTGTAGATTGTTATAATTACACAGTCTATTAATTGCATGACGACCAGAACGTTATTTTTACGAGGCCACAACCACGCAAACGTGCCGTGGTTGTGGCTTCATATGTCCGTTGCAATGTGCATGGTTGTGGAAAGGAATTGGGCTTCATACGTCTGTTCGTGTGTGCAGGGTGCACCACACTAAATAAACTCACATAGCAACCAAAGCTAAATGCTAAATATTCAAAAATGCTCAAAAAATATTTCAAAGTCCCTCAGCTTCTTGAAAACCAATCAGATATATTTCCAGACAACTAAACTTAAGATTTCTTTTCAATTTTTCGGCAGGTCAGCCGTGTGGAATTTTCGATAATTTTTTTACCCCAGAAGAAAAAACCCCCAAATGTGCTTTTTCACAAGCCGACTTGCTGCCAGTTTTCATCGAGGCACTGCTCTAATTCCCAGACCAAATAGGACCAACTTTAACGCCTAAATTGATCAAATCTCCTCAAAAGTTGCAGCACACAGCCCTCATGTTCTTGTAGATTGTTATAATTACACAGTTTATTAATTGCATGACCCCCAGAACGTTATTTTTACGATGCCACAACCACGCAAACGTGCCGCGGTTATGGCTTCATACCGTTGCAATGTGCATGGTTGTGGAAAGGAATTGGGCTTCATACGTCTGTTCGTGTGTGCAGGGTGCACCACACTAAATAAACTCACATAGCAACCAACGCTAAATGCTAAATACTCAAAAATGCTCAAAAAATATTTCAAAGTCTCTCAGCCTCTTGAAAACCAATCAGATAAATTTCCAGACAACTAAACTTAAGATTTCCTTTCAATTTTTCGGCAGGTCAGCCGTGTGGAATTTTCGATAATTTTTTTACCCCAGAAGAAAAAACCCCCAAATGTGCTTTTTCACAAGCCGACTTGCTGCCTGTTTTCATCGAGGCACTGCTCTAATTCCCACACCAAACAGGACCAACTTTAACGCCTAAATTTATCAAATCTCCTCAAAAGTTGAAGCACAGAGCCCTCATGTTCTTGTAGATTGTTATAATAACACAGTCTATTAATTGCATGACCCCCAGAACGTAATTTTTACGATGCCACAACCACGCAAACGTGCCATGGTTGTGGCTTCATATATCCGTTGCAATGTGCATGGTTGTGGAAAGGAATTGGGCTTCATACGTCTGTTCGTGTGTGCAGGGTGCACCACACTAAATAAACTCACATAGCAACCAAAGCTAAATGCTAAATATTCAAAAATGCTCAAAAAATATTTCAAAGTCTCTCAGCCTCTTGAAAACCAATCAGATATATTTCCCGACAACTAAACTTAAGATTTCTTTTCAATTTTTCGGCAGGTCAGCCGTGTGGAATTTTCGATAATTTTTTTACCCCAGAAGAAAAAAACCCCAAAATGTGCTTTTTCACAAGCCGACTTGCTGCCAGTTTTCATCGAGGCACTGCTCTAATTCCCAGGCCAAATAGGACCAACTTTAACGCCTAAATTTATCAAATCTCCTCATAAGTTGAAGCACAGAGCCCTCATGTTCTTGTAGATTGTTATAATTACACAGTCTATTAATTGCATGACCCCCAGAACGTTATTTTTACGAGGCCACAACCACGCAAACGTGCCGTGGTTGTGGCTTCATATATCCGTTGGAACGTGCATGGTTGTGGAAAGGAATTGGGCTTCATACGTTTGTTCGTGTGCAGGGTGCACCACACTAAATAAACTCACATAGCAACCAACGCTAAATGCTAAATATTCAAAAATGCTCAAAAAATATTTCAAAGTCTCTCAGCCTCTTGAAAACCAATCAGATATATTTCCAGACAACTAAACTTAAGATTTCTTTTCAATTTTTCGGCAGGTCAGCCGTGTGGAATTTTCGATAATTTTTTTACCCCAGAAGAAAAAAACCCCAAATGTGCTTTTTCACAAGCCGACTTGCTGCCAGTTTTCATCGAGGCACTGCTCTAATTCCCAGACCAAATAGGACCAACTTTAACGCCTAAATTTATCAAATCTCCTCAAAAGTTGAAGCACAGAGCCCTCATGTTCTTGTAGATTGTTATAATTACACAGTCTATTAATTGCATGACCCCCAGAACGTTATTTTTACGAGGCCACAACCACGCAAACGTGCCGTGGTTGTGGCTTCATATGTCCGTTGCAATGTGCATGGTTGTGGAAAGGAATTGGGCTTCATACGTCTGTTCGTGTGTGCAGGGTGCACCACACTAAATAAACTCACATAGCAACCAAAGCTAAATGCTAAATATTCAAAAATGCTCAAAAAATATTTCAAAGTCCCTCAGCTTCTTGAAAACCAATCAGATATATTTCCAGACAACTAAACTTAAGATTTCTTTTCAATTTTTCGGCAGGTCAGCCGTGTGGAATTTTCGATAATTTTTTTACCCCAGAAGAAAAAAACCCCAAATGTGCTTTTTCACAAGCCGACTTGCTGCCAGTTTTCATCGAGGCACTGCTCTAATTCCCAGACCAAATAGGACCAACTTTAACGCCTAAATTGATCAAATCTCCTCAAAAGTTGCAGCACACAGCCCTCATGTTCTTGTAGATTGTTATAATTACACAGTTTATTAATTGCATGACCCCCAGAACGTTATTTTTACGATGCCACAACCACGCAAACGTGCCGTGGTTATGGCTTCATACCGTTGCAATGTGCATGGTTGTGGAAAGGAATTGGGCTTCATACGTCTGTTCGTGTGTGCAGGGTGCACCACACTAAATAAACTCACATAGCAACCAACGCTAAATGCTAAATACTCAAAAATGCTCAAAAAATATTTCAAAGTCTCTCAGCCTCTTGAAAACCAATCAGATATATTTCCGGACAACTAAACTTAAGATTTCTTTTCAATTTTTCGGCAGGTCAGCGGTGTGGAATTTTCGATAATTTTTTTACCCCAGAAGAAAAACCCCCCAAAATGTGCTTTTTCACAAGCCGACTTGCTGCCAGTTTTCATCGAGGCACTGCTCTAATTCCCAGACCAAATAGGACCAACTTTAACGCCTAAATTTATTAAATCTCCTCAAAAGTTGAAGCACAGAGCCCTCATGTTCTTGTAGATTGTTATAATAACACAGTCTATTAATTGCATGACCCCCAGAACGTAATTTTTACGATGCCACAACCACGCAAACGTGCCGTGGTTGTGGCTTCATATATCCGTTGCAATGTGCATGGTTGTGGAAAGGAATTGGGCTTCATACGTCTGTTCGTGTGTGCAGGGTGCACCACACTAAATAAACTCACATAGCAACCAAAGCTAAATGCTAAATATTCAAAATGCTCAAAAATATTTCAAAGTCTCTCAGCCTCTTGAAAACCAATCAGATATATTTCCAGACAACTAAACTTAAGATTTCTTTTCAATTTTTCGGCAGGTCAGCCGTGTGGAATTTTCGATAATTTTTTTACCCCAGAAGAAAAAAACCCCAAATGTGCTTTTTCACAAGCCGACTTGCTGCCAGTTTTCATCGAGGCACTGCTCTAATTCCCAGACCAAATAGGACCAACTTTAACGCCTAAATTTATCAAATCTCCTCAAAAGTTGAAGCACAGAGCCCTCATGTTCTTGTAGATTGTTATAATTACACAGTCTATTAATTGCATGACCCCCAGAACGTTATTTTACGAGGCCACAACCACGCAAACGTGCCGTGGTTGTGGCTTCATATGTCCGTTGCAATGTGCATGGTTGTGGAAAGGAATTGGGCTTCATACGTCTGTTCGTGTGTGCAGGGTGCACCACACTAAATAAACTCACATAGCAACCAAAGCTAAATGCTAAATATTCAAAAATGCTCAAAAATTATTTCAAAGTCTCTCAGACTCTTGAAAACCAATCAGATATATTTCAAGACAACTAAACTTAAGATTTCTTTTCAATTTTTCGGCAGGTCAGCCGTGTGGAATTTTCGATAATTTTTACCCCAGAAGAAAAACCCCAAAATGTGCTTTTTCACAAGCCGACTTGCTGCCAGTTTTCATCGAGGCACTGCTCTAATTCCCAGACCAAATAGGACCAACTTTAACGCCTAAATTGATCAAATCTCCTCAAAAGTTGCAGCACACAGCCCTCATGTTCTTGTAGATTGTTATAATTACACAGTTTATTAATTGCATGACCCCCAGAACGTTATTTTTACGATGCCACAACCACGCAAACGTGCCGTGGTTATGGCTTCATACCGTTGCAATGTGCATGGTTGTGGAAAGGAATTGGGCTTCATACGTCTGTTCGTGTGTGCAGGGTGCACCACACTAAATAAACTCACATAGCAACCAACGCTAAATGCTAAATACTCAAAAATGCTCAAAAAATATTTCAAAGTCTCTCAGCCTCTTGAAAACCAATCAGATAAATTTCCAGACAACTAAACTTAAGATTTCTTTTCAATTTTTCGGCAGGTCAGCCGTGTGGAATTTTCGATAATTTTTTTACCCCAGAAGAAAAAACCCCAAATGTGCTTTTCACAAGCCGACTTGCTGCCTGTTTTCATCGAGGCACTGCTCTAAATCCCACACCAAATAGGACCAACTTTAACGCCTAAATTGATCAAATCTCCTCAAAAGTTGAAGCACAGAGCCCTCATGTTCTTGTAGATTGTTATAATAACACAGTCTATTAATTGCATGACCCCCAGAACGTAATTTTTACGATGCCACAACCACGCAAACGTGCCATGGTTGTGGCTTCATATATCCGTTGCAATGTGCATGGTTGTGGAAAGGAATTGGGCTTCATACGTCTGTTCGTGTGTGCAGGGTGCACCACACTAAATAAACTCACATAGCAACCAAAGCTAAATGCTAAATATTCAAAAATGCTCAAAAAATATTTCAAAGTCTCTCAGCCTCTTGAAAACCAATCAGATATATTTCCCGACAACTAAACTTAAGATTTCTTTTCAATTTTTCGGCAGGTCAGCCGTGTGGAATTTTCGATAATTTTTTACCCCAGAAGAAAAAACCCCAAAATGTGCTTTTTCACAAGCCGACTTGCTGCCAGTTTTCATCGAGGCACTGCTCTAATTCCCAGACCAAATAGGACCAACTTTAACGCCTAAATTTATCAAATCTCCTCAAAAGTTGAAGCACAGAGCCCTCATGTTCTTGTAGATTGTTATAATTACACAGTCTATTAATTGCATGACCCCCAGAACGTTATTTTTACGAGGCCACAACCACGCAAACGTGCCGTGGTTGTGGCTTCATATATCCGTTGGAACGTGCATGGTTGTGGAAAGGAATTGGGCTTCATACGTTTGTTCGTGTGCAGGGTGCACCACACTAAATAAACTCACATAGCAACCAACGCTAAATGCTAAATATTCAAAAATGCTCAAAAAATATTTCAAAGTCTCTCAGCCTCTTGAAAACCAATCAGATATATTTCCAGACAACTAAACTTAAGATTTCTTTTCAATTTTTCGGCAGGTCAGCCGTGTGGAATTTTCGATAATTTTTTTACCCCAGAAGAAAAAACCACCAAAATGTGCTTTTTCACAAGCCGACTTGCTGCCAGTTTTCATCGAGGCACTGCTCTAATTCCCAGACCAAATAGGACCAACTTTAACGCCTAAATTTATCAAATCTCCTCAAAAGTTGAAGCACAGAGCCCTCATGTTCTTGTAGATTGTTATAATTACACAGTCTATTAATTGCATGACCCCCAGAACGTTATTTTTACGAGGCCACAACCACGCAAACGTGCCGTGGTTGTGGCTTCATATGTCCGTTGCAATGTGCATGGTTGTGGAAAGGAATTGGGCTTCATACGTCTGTTCGTGTGTGCAGGGTGCACCACACTAAATAAACTCACATAGCAACCAAAGCTAAATGCTAAATATTCAAAAATGCTCAAAAAATATTTCAAAGTCGCTCAGCTTCTTGAAAACCAATCAGATATATTTCCAGACAACTAAACTTAAGATTTCTTTTCAATTTTTCGGCAGGTCAGCCGTGTGGAATTTTCGATAATTTTTTTACCCCAGAAGAAAAAAACCCCAAATGTGCTTTTTCACAAGCCGACTTGCTGCCAGTTTTCATCGAGGCACTGCTCTAATTCCCAGACCAAATAGGACCAACTTTAACGCCTAAATTCATCAAATCTCCTCAAAAGTTGCAGCACACAGCCCTCATGTTCTTGTAGATTGTTATAATTACACAGTCTATTAATTGCATGACCCCCAGAACGTTATTTTTACGATGCCACAACCACGCAAACGTGCCGTGGTTATGGCTTCATACCGTTGCAATGTGCATGGTTGTGGAAAGGAATTGGGCTTCATACGTCTGTTCGTGTGTGCAGGGTGCACCACACTAAATAAACTCACATAGCAACCAACGCTAAATGCTAAATACTCAAAAATGCTCAAAAAATATTTCAAAGTCTCTCAGCCTCTTGAAAACCAATCAGATAAATTTCCAGACAACTAAACTTAAGATTTCTTTTCAATTTTTCGGCAGGTCAGCCGTGTGGAATTTTCGATAATTTTTTTACCCCAGAAGAAAAAAACCCCAAATGTGCTTTTTCACAAGCCGACTTGCTGCCTGTTTTCATCGAGGCACTGCTCTAATTCCCACACCAAATAGGACCAACTTTAACGCCTAAATTTATCAAATCTCCTCAAAAGTTGAAGCACAGAGCCCTCATGTTCTTGTAGATTGTTATAATAACACAGTCTATTAATTGCATGACCCCCAGAACGTAATTTTTACGATGCCACAACCACGCAAACGTGCCATGGTTGTGGCTTCATATATCCGTTGCAATGTGCATGGTTGTGGAAAGGAATTGGGCTTCATACGTCTGTTCGTGTGTGCAGGGTGCACCACACTAAATAAACTCACATAGCAACCAAAGCTAAATGCTAAATATTCAAAAATGCTCAAAAAATATTTCAAAGTCTCTCAGCCTCTTGAAAACCAATCAGATATATTTCCCGACAACTAAACTTAAGATTTCTTTTCAATTTTTCGGCAGGTCAGCCGTGTGGAATTTTCGATAATTTTTTTACCCCAGAAGAAAAAAACCCCAAAATGTGCTTTTTCACAAGCCGACTTGCTGCCAGTTTTCATCGAGGCACTGCTCTAATTCCCAGGCCAAATAGGACCAACTTTAACGCCTAAATTTATCAAATCTCCTCATAAGTTGAAGCACAGAGCCCTCATGTTCTTGTAGATTGTTATAATTACACAGTCTATTAATTGCATGACCCCCAGAACGTTATTTTTACGAGGCCACAACCACGCAAACGTGCCGTGGTTGTGGCTTCATATATCCGTTGGAACGTGCATGGTTGTGGAAAGGAATTGGGCTTCATACGTTTGTTCGTGTGCAGGGTGCACCACACTAAATAAACTCACATAGCAACCAACGCTAAATGCTAAATATTCAAAAATGCTCAAAAAATATTTCAAAGTCTCTCAGCCTCTTGAAAACCAATCAGATATATTTCCCGACAACTAAACTTAAGATTTCTTTTCAATTTTTCGGCAGGTCAGCGGTGTGGAATTTTCGATAAATTTTTTACCCCAGAAGAAAAAAAACCCAAAATGTGCTTTTTCACAAGCCGACTTGCTGCCAGTTTTCATCGAGGCACTGCTCTAATTCCCAGACCAAATAGGACCAACTTTAACGCCTAAATTGATCAAATCTCCTCAAAAGTTGCAGCACACAGCCCTCATGTTCTTGTAGATTGTTATAATTACACAGTTTATTAATTGCATGACCCCCAGAACGTTATTTTTACGATGCCACAACCACGCAAACGTGCCGTGGTTATGGCTTCATACCGTTGCAATGTGCATGGTTGTGGAAAGGAATTGGGCTTCATACGTCTGTTCGTGTGTGCAGGGTGCACCACACTAAATAAACTCACATAGCAACCAACGCTAAATGCTAAATACTCAAAAATGCTCAAAAAATATTTCAAAGTCTCTCAGCCTCTTGAAAACCAATCAGATAAATTTCCAGACAACTAAACTTAAGATTTCTTTTCAATTTTTCGGCAGGTCAGCCGTGTGGAATTTTCGATAATTTTTTTACCCCAGAAGAAAAAACCCCCAAATGTGCTTTTTCACAAGCCGACTTGCTGCCTGTTTTCATCGAGGCACTGCTCTAATTCCCACACCAAATAGGACCAACTTTAACGCCTAAATTTATCAAATCTCCTCAAAAGTTGAAGCACAGAGCCCTCATGTTCTTGTAGATTGTTATAATAACACAGTCTATTAATTGCATGACCCCCAGAACGTAATTTTTACGATGCCACAACCACGCAAACGTGCCATGGTTGTGGCTTCATATATCCGTTGCAATGTGCATGGTTGTGGAAAGGAATTGGGCTTCATACGTCTGTTCGTGTGTGCAGGGTGCACCACACTAAATAAACTCACATAGCAACCAAAGCTAAATGCTAAATATTCAAAAATGCTCAAAAAATATTTCAAAGTCTCTCAGCCTCTTGAAAACCAATCAGATATATTTCCAGACAACTAAACTTAAGATTTCTTTTCAATTTTTCGGCAGGTCAGCGGTGTGGAATTTTCGATAAATTTTTTACCCCAGAAGAAAAAAAACCCAAAATGTGCTTTTTCACAAGCCGACTTGCTGCCAGTTTTCATCGAGGCACTGCTCTAATTCCCAGACCAAATAGGACCAACTTTAACGCCTAAATTTATCAAATCTCCTCAAAAGTTGAAGCACAGAGCCCTCATGTTCTTGTAGATTGTTATAATTACACAGTCTATTAATTGCATGACCCCCAGAACGTTATTTTTACGAGGCCACAACCACGCAAACGTGCCGTGGTTGTGGCTTCATATATCCGTTGGAACGTGCATGGTTGTGGAAAGGAATTGGGCTTCATACGTTTGTTCGTGTGCAGGGTGCACCACACTAAATAAACTCACATAGCAACCAACGCTAAATGCTAAATATTCAAAAATGCTCAAAAATATTTCAAAGTCTCTCAGCTTCTTGAAAACCAATCAGATATCTTTCCAGACAACTAAACTTAAGATTTCTTTTCAATTTTTCGGCAGGTCAGCCGAGGTGGAATTTTCGATAATTTTTTTACCCCAGAAGAAAAAAACCCCAAATGTGCTTTTTCACAAGCCGACTTGCTGCCAGTTTTCATCGAGGCACTGCTCTAATTCCCAGACCAAATAGGACCAACTTTAACGCCTAAATTTATCAAATCTCCTCAAAAGTTGAAGCACAGAGCCCTCATGTTCTTGTAGATTGTTATAATTACACAGTCTATTAATTGCATGACCCCAGAACGTTATTTTTACGAGGCCACAACCACGCAAACGTGCCGTGGTTGTGGCTTCATATCCGTTGCAATATGCATGGTTGTGGAAAGGAATTGGGCTTCATACGTCTGTTCGTGTGCAGGGTGCACCACACTAAATAAACTCACATAGCAACCAACGCTAAATGCTAAATATTCAAAAATGCTCAAAAAATATTTCAAAGTCTCTCAGCCTCTTGAAAACCAATCAGATATATTTCCCGACAACTAAACTTAAGATTTCTTTTCAATTTTTCGGCAGGTCAGCGGTGTGGAATTTTCGATAAATTTTTTACCCCAGAAGAAAAACCCCCAAATGTGCTTTTCACAAGCCGACTTGCTGCCAGTTTTCATCGAGGCACTGCTCTAATTCCCAGACCAAATAGGACCAACTTTAACGCCTAAATTTATCAAATCTCCTCAAAAGTTGAAGCACAGAGCCCTCATGTTCTTGTAGATTGTTATAATTACACAGTCTATTAATTGCATGACCCCCAGAACGTTATTTTTACGATGCCACAACCACGCAAACGTGCCGTGGTTGTGCCTTCATATGTCCGTTGCAATGTGCATGGTTGTGGAAAGGAATTGGGCTTCATACGTCTGTTCGTGTGTGCAGGGTGCACCACACTAAATGAACTCACATAGCAACCAACGCTAAATGCTAAATATTCAAAAATGCTCAAAAAATATTTCAAAGTCTCTCAGCCTCTTGAAAACCAATCAGATGAATTTCCAGACAACTAAACTTAAGATTTCTTTTCAATTTTTCGGCAGGTCAGCCGTGTGGAATTTTCGATAATTTTTTTACCCCAGTAGAAAAACCCCAAATGTGCTTTTTCACAAGCCGACTTGCTGCCTGTTTTCATCGAAGCACTGCTCTAATTCCCAGACCAAATAGGACCAACTTTAACGCCTAAATTGATCAAATCTCCTCAAAACTTGAAGCACAGGGCCCTCATGTTCTTGTAGATTGTTATAATAACACAGTCTATTAATTGCATGACCCCAGAACGTTATTTTACGATGCCACAACCACGCAAACGTGCCGTGGTTGTGGCTTCATATCCGTTGCAATGTGCATGGTTGTGGAAAGGAATTGGGCTGCATACGTCTGTTCGTGTGTGCAGGGTGCACCACACTAAATAAACTCACATAGCAACCAAAGCTAAATGCTAAATATTCAAAATGTTCAAAAATATTTCAAAGTCTGTCAGCTTCTTGAAAACCAATCAGATATATTTCCAGACAACTAAACTTAAGATTTATTTTCAATTTTTCGGCAGGTCAGCCGTGGAATTTTCGATAATTTTTTTACCCCAGAAGAAAAAACCCTAAATGTGCTTTTTCACAAGCCGACTTGCTGCCAGTTTTCATCGAGGCACTGCTCTAATTCCCAGACCAAATAGGACCAACTTTAACGCCTAAATTTATCAAATCTCCTCAAAAGTTGAAGCACAGAGCCCTCATGTTCTTGTAGATTGTTATAATTACACAGTCTATTAATTGCATGACCCCCAGAACGTTATTTTTACGAGGCCACAACCACGCAAACGTGCCGTGGTTGTGGCTTCATATGTCCGTTGCAATGTGCATGGTTGTGGAAAGGAATTGGGCTTCATACGTCTGTTCGTGTGTGCAGGGTGCACCACACTAAATAAACTCACATAGCAACCAACGCTAAATGCTAAATATTCAAAAATGCTCAAAAAATATTTCAAAGTCTCTCAGCCTCTTGAAAACCGATCAGATATATTTCCCGAGAACTAAACTTAAGATTTCTTTTCAATTTTTCGGCAGGTCAGCGGTGTGGAATTTTCGATAATTTTTTTACCCCAGAAGAAAAACCCCCATAAATGTGCTTTTCACAAGCCGACTTGCTGCCTGTTT
>JAJGQC010000076.1:0-25000 GCA_021014325.1 Plazaster borealis | reverse complement strand
GGTAGAGTCCTCATGAAAAAAGGGAACAATTTTACAAGTCTCTACCTCACCTTTAAATATTGTAAAGTATCATTTTATTTGATACACTTTCAGAGCGAAATTTGAAACATGACATCATCGGATGACAAACCAAATGGGTCTGTACATTCCAAAGAGGAAAATGGTCAAAATCAATGCTGTTTTGATTGCATATCATCAAAATTCAGAAGCGATTTGAAATGCGACGTCATGTATTTGAAATGTGACGTCATGAAACATTTTTGGATTTTGGCAAAAATTGCACTTGAAGGGTATCAAGTACATTGGCACTTTACACCATTTGATCAGGTTAGAGACTTTTAACTTTGTTCCCCATTTATATTGGAAAATGAGTAAATCACCAAACTAAATTTGACCTTGGAGCCCCTTTTTAAAGACTTTGCAAGTAATGGTGGGACCATTTAAAATACCTAATTATTGCTCCCTTCACACACAATGTATTTGGGAAGCCAAAGGTTTCAGAAAATATTTGAAAATGTCTTCAGCGTTTCATTGATGAATGTGTCAAAAATCACACAATTTTGCAAATCAATTTTTTGTACAAAGTCCTGACATACTCATTGCTGTTGACATTTTCAGCAAGTTTAAGGACCTAACACGTAGTTTCGTAATTACACTAATCAGCACGACTGATGAATCACGATAGAAGTTGTGGTTTCATACAAACAATTACAGCTGAGGATTGTATGCAATAAATTACTCCCTTTTTGAAAATTGTCCTGCAAGGTAAATTACCGGTATATTGGTAACGTGAGTTTGCGAGCCACCACTCTGGAATCCTTGAGCCTGCATCTTATTAGGCCATGTCAAATGATGCAGTTTACAGGCAACCATTTCAGACGAAGAAAACAAAACCACAGGCAATTTTCCCTTAAATTTCCGGAAGACACTGGAAAAATGTCTCAAAATGTGCCTTTTGCATTACAGACAACAATTGGTTGCCTCCGGTTTGATGTAAAAGGTGCCTCATGTTATGATTACATAAGTGGAGAAGTTTCCTCTGTCCCAAATAAATTCTAAACAGGAAAAGAGAAGACAATTCTTCAGGCCCATTGAAAAAGTTTCACCCAAACTTTCAAATCATTGTTGATAATAAAGCAAATGTTTTGTTACTCCAGACTCCAGTAATGGCCTGTGCGTTTCGATAAACTCGGGAGCCCCCGCTGCGGGGTATTGGTACAACACAGCTTGCTCTCAGAGCCTGCCCTACGTCTGTGAGTCGTCTCGGCCTGGGTATACAACTATGGCTCCCCCAGCCGTAGCCACTAACCCTACTAACCTCGGGTGCTCAGCTGGCTGGATTGGATATGGGAACAATTGCTTCAGGGTAAACACAAATTTATTTGTTAGCCATCTTCAACTGTCTTGTGGAGCAAATCTTGCTTGATAAGTCAAAGTTGCATGGCCCAATTTTCGCCGAATATGAATTTTTTTTAGACATTTTTTCTCTGAACGACAGATGATGCTGTTTCAAAACAAAAAACATACGAACGATGCACAAAATACATGTTACATGCAAAATTGTTAAAATACATGGCTGATTGGGGTGAATTAATGTCGAGAAGCCAACCATATTTCATTTTTAGATTTTAATTAACTTCATACCACTTATCATTGGCGAATTTGTTCATGCAATGCCTTAAAGGTATTGTACACTTTTGGTAACAGCTCAAAATCAGTGTCCACATTTTGTGTGATTCAACATATGCATGAACAAACAAACCTGTGAAAGTTTGAGCTCAATTGGTCATCGAAATCACGAGAAAATAGTGAAAAGAGACCTTATGTGTTTTCTGGGTTTTTTTTCAAAATATCGTGCATGATAAAAACTATTGTTTTACTCATTTCTCAGAAGCGATAGCATTTTAGGCAGAAATATTTTAGGGAACCCTTTCAACCATTACTTACTTTAAATCAAGTAAGTTATGTGTGAATCTGTGAACATTTGTGTTTTTGATCTTACCAATAGTGTACAGGGCCTTTAAATGAAAGCTTGTAACTTTCTCAAATCTATAAAAATAGCTATTTCAAATATCCACAGGCATATTTCTCAGGTGGGATTCGAACCCTTCTAGACCAAAGAGCTTGCCTGATAACTAGAGGCAGTTTGAATCAGCAAGTACCGCAACGATTTTAATTTATTTTCAACTAACATCAGGGATAACCAACACAAATTATACAAAGTGGGCACAAATGTGTCTCAAAAGTATTCTCATTTCAGTTGGCATGTGTAATAACAAGAAGTAAGTATCGAATCTCACCACATACCATCATATAATCTAATGGCACATACAAAAACTGATCAAAACAGTAGCTCATGTGTTAACATGTACTTTTTAAAACATAATTCTGTGTGCCATTGACTTATTTGTAATTTTTTATTTGTTCATTTGTGTTCAGGTTTTTGAAGTTGATAATTATGACCAGAAACTTGGCTGGAACGAGGCCCAAGCATTCTGCCAGGGTTTAACAGATACATCCGAAGGAAATCTCATCAGCTATCACTCACCCGATGAAGAACTCTACCTGGTCAATAGCTTTCTATCTGAGTAAGCTAGTAAACCCGTTAGAGACCATTCATTTCTGTATAACCATTACCCTAGGCCCAGACATGGCTAATAGTGTTGAGTTTTTGACACAGTTTGTTCTTGTAAATGTGTCTGAAAAAATAATGTGAAACAGAAATTTGGTTTTGTTTTAGAAACATAGATACTAGGTTGACATGGAAAACATTGGAAAATGTCAATTCAGGTCATGACCTTTACTTTGACCTTTTGGGTTGAGTGGAAGTCGGTCAGATCTTGCAGCTGTTTGCGGCCGCTATGGGCATTTTGGTACAAGCTGTTTCCGGCCGCTATGTTCTCTAAAGGGTTGAGGACAACAACTGCATCTACAATAAAATCAGTAATAAAATACACCACTACCAACAGCAACAATAGAGCTTAAACATACGATGCATTTGAGTAGGGCGCCCTCAGCTAGAGGTCAGAAGAAGGTTGCTCATTGGCATACTCTGTGCACCACGCATACAAGGATGTGCGTTTCCATTGTTTCATCATCGTTTAACCTCTAAGATGGCGGCTTGATGATGTCAATGCTAAAGGTCCATATTTAGAAACAAAAACTGCAAACTCTACCTGTATCAAATGTGCAGACCCATTTACAGTTGACATCCAATGACGTCATATTTCAAATTTCATTCTGAACGCGTATAAACTAAAATGGTATTTTACACCAATTTTGTGTGAGGCTAGAGACTTGTGGGTTTTTTTCACTTCCAGAAGGACTCTGTCTATTGGAAAATAAGTGCATCACAGAACTGAATTTAATCTTAGAGCTCCAATTTAGCTACTGGCTGGTAAAGTCTACATTTAAAAACACAAACTTTACGTAAATAATTGTTAGTTCCATTGCTAGTTCAGGGTTTCAGTTGTTGACATGATGTTATTTGTAAGTTTTCAGTAACATTTAGTAATGGAGTTAAAAATAATTAAAAGTAAGGACAAAGCCAGCCTCGCAACCATGGAGAGCGCGCCTCTTGTCACTAACCCCTGGATGTGCTGAAAAAAAATTCTGATCAGCTAACCAAAAGTGACTGCTCTGCGCACACGATTGTTAAACAATTTTTTAGTGTGGGTTCGGCGCTCAGTACGCGCATATCAAAATGCAAGTATTTTGATGCAATCAACTTCAAATGAATCATGATTTTACACGGTCACCCTAAAATGCATACGGTTTGACAAATCACAAGATCAAAGAAAAATGAGAGGGGACCAGTTGCTCTATGACTTGATGCCTCTTTTGACCGTGCGTTATGCGTACGTCTCTAACACAGAATGGATCAACCACAGGACTAATTTAACTATCCGATATATTTGGTTATTTCAAAGTCACACTTCCGGGGGCATGATCGAGCAAGGCATTCTCTTGGTGAAATCGTATACCACTGGGAAAAAGGTTGTGGGACATAGCATCTCTGCTGTCTATTTAACAGGACATTGTTTTTGATTATTAGGTCACCTGCTGATAGTAGTTTTGGATACTGGATAGGATTGAATGATCTGGCTAATGAAGGAGGTAAGTCAAAGAGTTGAGGAGTTATCAAGCTCGGAATTTCTTACCTCCTGATGCTACTCTCTACTTATATAAGACAACTATACATCCCCTTACGGAGTAGTACTGTTGTCACATTTGGGCCCGCAAGGGCTGATGGGATATTCTGTTGGATTAACCCCTTATACAAGCAGCTTGAGGTTGTATGCTCCAAAGGGATTTGAGAAAGTTTGTGGACTTGTTAAAATCCCTGATGAACATGAGGTTTAAGGCGCCTTGATCGAGCTACTAGGATATGTGCGCGATATAACAACCCACATATCATCCATCGCATGTTAGAACAGTCTTCCAGAAAAAACAAACAGAGACTTTGTCACAAAAGAAAGGATTTTCATGTGCATTTATCATCTTTAAAATAATTTGCAAAAACGGTTCAGTTTTGAAAGATGATAACATTTCCAGTGAAAAAACCCCAAATCTGTCTTATCATACAAAGTATAAATAATAGAAAAGTTGTCTTGCCAAACACTTGTTATTTACAACAACTGTAAAAACAATAAGTGAACTTATTCTTGCTATTTGAACGGCAGCATTTTCAAGACCAAGCTTCAAATTCCGACAAAATTTGCCAAACACTTTGCAGAAGGGCAGCTTTGTTTGATTAACTGTTATTATCATTTTATCAAAAATTCTAGGATTTGTATGGAGCGATGGCAGTCCGGTGGAATATGAGAACTGGGGCAGTGGTGAACCCAATAACTATGCTGGAATTGAGAACTGTGCTGAGGGGTTCCTGAATGCCGATCCGTTACGAGGATGGAACGATCTTGCATGTGACTCTCCACGCCACTGGATCTGTGGAGTCCCAAAAAGTAAGAACCTTTCATCATCAGGCGACTTGAAATTAATCCAAACCCTATTTTTTCAGTTCTTCAAGTAAACTAAGGAAAAATGCCCCAACTCAATCACAAAGAGGAAGAAAGTTATGAGTCCATTTGACTGGGATGTGACATGTTCTCCTGTAACACCATGTCAGGGTTTGTCAGTAAATGTTTGGATCGCTTACCGGTGGGATCAATGAACTTGCCATTTTACTTGTCTGCTAGAATTTTTGATATTAAAAGGAATTCTCTTCAACCTAATGATTTGTATGTGACATATTTAAAACAATTTCTGCCTGGATGATTTTTTTTAAATGTCATCTATATTAGAAGTGCTCTTATTTTGAGGGTTAGCAATTTAATCACAGAAGATTGTTTAAAGAAGTCCAGTTTGTCAAAGATGTATCTATATAAATGATTTAATAATTTCACTCTGTGTTTTTGTTTTAAGATGTTCCAGTTGTTTCACCAACAATACCGTCAATAAGTAAGTAATCATTTAGAATAACACACAATACTGTCAATAAGTAAGTAATCATGTAGAATAAAACACAGAACTTGCGTGGGACCAAAGAGGTAAAAAAAATATTCGGCAGACTCTTGCATGATCTATAGACTGTGCAAAGTCTTGCACAAATCAACGAAAAAACAACTCGAACAAAGACTATATTTTTTTATGAAATCAAATCTTCTTTTTAAATTGTATTTGTACAAACTTTTTGAAAATAAAACTACCCATAGCAATTTGTTATAAATACAGTTTCAATTTTTAAACAATACATATAATTTTTTTAAATTAACATTTAAACAAAAATCAAACTTGGGCTGAGCATGCTCAATTTTTAGATACCCAATTTGTCAATCACGCCCGAATTTGTGCGACCATTACATAGGTTCAATGATTACATGAACGCCAATTGGGCAAAATTCTTGATTGTTTAAAGTATTCTGGGGTTGCTTTGTTGTTTGTTAAATTTATTTTACCTTCATATATTTCATGGCTACATTATACTTTCCAAACAATAAATAATTTTGAAGAAACAGAATCACGCTAATTTAAAACTCAATATAGTTGGGACCAACTTGGTCCCGGAAGAGGAAATAGCAATGGGCTGTATGCATTTAAGTTATTCATCCCCCATCCCACTTAAAAATATATATATTGACATTGACTAGGTTTACCAGGAGTAAATTCAGAGTTGAATAGAACTCTTTATTGTGTCTGCATTAAACAAAATACAGATAATTGTATTCCTTTGGCTATGGGAAACATCAAAGTCTCACAAAACAAGTACATTATGATATTAATTACAATAACAACAAGAAAAAGTAAATATCAAATATTAAACAGAAAATATGTTGTATTTATGATCATATAAATTATAGTGATGTCACCAGAGCAGTCTGTTTCTGCATTGAATTCAGAAAACAAAGGTGTTGAGAATATATTAGCTTTATCGTTATGAGTAAATATCATATTTTCTTGCTTAGAAGAAAGTAGTCTTTGTCAAGATAGTTGATGAAGTTCTTCTTCTCTGTCGAGTGGTGTCCTTGGCCAATGATGTCACGTGAGAAGTGTCCCCAGATCTCCCTGTCCTTCATCATGTTCATGCATGTAGATATTTCATCTGTTATCCCTGCGTATATCCCTGCGTAGTTTGTCCACATAGGTCAGGTGACCTCAACCTCTTTGGGCTCAACCTTGCTTGGGCTCTTCGGCTCCCAAAGCACAAGCTTGCTGACTGGAAGTTCAGGGTGATGATAGCAGTGCCCTGCACACTTAACTCTTGCGCAGATTTTGACTAAGCTTGATGAAGTTCAAACCATGGTTTAACAGGGTTTTTTTCTCCATCCTCAGATGATAGGTGTCCAGGTAACAGTGAATGGTACTATCGCCAGTCCTACTGCTACTATGTCTCACCAGACTTGAGGAGTCTCAGTGACTGGAACAAAGCTGAGGAATTCTGTCATGACAACGGCGGCCATCTTGTATCCATACATACAGAAGATGAAAATACTTATGTACGCCAATTGGTAAGTAATCCTCATGCAGTGAGAACATCTGGGAAGATTCTGGTGTTGTTGTTGTTTGTTTGTTCTTTGTTTTGCTTTTCATTACTTATCAAGCAGTGCAGGCACAAATAACAGGATGAATTGGGAATGAGAAGAGTTTTAAATGTGGGAGGAAATCCAGTGTTAACAATTTCTGAGGGAGATTGACATTTTTTTTAGGGTGAATTATCTTAATAAATTAATCCACTTGGTGTCATTACCTAAAGAAGTGTAAGCTTACAGAATGCAACAACATTTGTACATTAACTTTACTTAACAAGAAATGGAGATAAATATAAACAGCATGTATTCAGATTGAACTTTTTTGTGGTATTCCTGTTACAGTAAAAGACTTGATCAATTAACCAATCAGTAAGTCAATTACTTGACCATCAACCATCAGTCAATCCATTGACCGAACAATCAAATGTATCCATAATTCAGCCAACCAATTGAACAACCAATCAATCAATCAATCAATCAATCAATCAAAGTACAATATCATGACATTTAAGCTTGTTGTTTACATGTTTACAGGTTTATGAGAATGTGTTTATTGACTCTTTCTGGATAGGACTGCGAGAGTACAGAGTGAATGGTGATTACAGGTATGATATATTTATTATTATGATTATATCGCACACACAGATCCTTGTCATTCGATTGGTGGAACACACATCACATGTCATCCATTAATTTTCCATGATTACTGCCAAGACACTCCAAAATTTAATAATGGAGTCCAATATGGAAAATTATTGGATGCTTCGCAGCATTAATTCAAAAATATTGTTACCCGCCTTGTTAAGCAAGGTCGTGTCAGGCAGACAAGGTTGGTGTCTACATTGAGTCGATCGACCACTTTGTTTTGAGGGAGTTTAAAAATTTACAGAGTGTGTGTGTGATGGATGAGTTTCCGTGTCTAACTTGTGTTTATTGTATAAAAAGAATTGTGTTTATTGTGAAAAAATGACAAGGATTTCATGTGTGAGTTATATAAAACAACCATTGAATGCATTTTGTTTGTGCATTGTCGCAGAATATAATCACTCACTGAAACCTGGCTTTTTCCGTTTCACTCGACTTCACCTTGTGAAATGGAATAGTCCATATTTCACCTCGTTATTATATTCTGTGACAATGCACTCATATGTATCCAATATTTGTACATTAATATTACCTAACTTTATAACACTTTTCTACAAGCATCTCATAGCACTCATTATTTTGTGACAGTATACAGAGTAATTTTGGATAATGAGATATAATTATTGTTGAATTATGATTTTTTTCGGGGGTTATTGTGTAGTCCCCGATTCCAGACCTTTGTCCTTCTGTTGTATAGACCCATTGCATATGACGTCACACTCTTAAAAAGGAGGCAGATCATTGGACGATAGCTGTTCTCTGTGCGTAAAAACATGCGCGTGACCTCAGCGTATCTGTAGCATTTCGCGTTATGCAAGGGGATCTATTGATTTCTATAGACCCCGGAACGCACCTCCGAACAATGCGCGTCATTTTGGGTGTCAAAACTCTCTTTTGTGCATGTTTTTATACGATTTTGACACCCAAAATGGCACCCAGGATAGGCGCATGTGAGTACGCTTTGAGCTGTGCAATGGGTCTATAACAAGGATTATGAAAGTTTGATAGGTTATCACCATTGTTTATCATTGTACTTGGCATATTTTGGCATATTCCAGCATGGCCGATTTTTGGCTGTGGCTTACGGCCAAGGTTTTGCCTCTTCATAGGAAGACATTCCATAGTTTCTTAACAGAGAATAACAAATCCTGGTGCATTTTATTTGAACGTTTGTTGTCTTTACTTTATTTAGTAAGAGTGTCACTGTGACAACGATATTCAAAAAAAAAAAAATTATTTTGGCAGGTCCAAATTTTTACTACCCTGAGGCATGGTGATAATTTTTTAATACTTGTGTTTCTTGTTTCAAATGACAGTAAGATTTGAGCTGAAATTCAATGTTGCTGTATTTTTGTACTGACAGTTGGTCTGATGGAACACCCCTGGACTACAACAATTGGGATACCAATGAACCCAACGATAGCTCTGGATCTGAGCAGTGTGCAGAGTACAGGACAAGTAAATAGTGGTCTTCTTGAGTTTCTCTTTTTGTCAGTTTGTTCGAAAAATTGTGGCGTGTCGTGGCCGAGCGTTCAAGCGCACCGGACTCAAGCTCTTGTGTTTCTGATCAGCAGAGTATGGGTTTGATGAGTACCGGTCGTGACACTTGTGTTCTTATAACAAGACACTTAACCATTATCACTTCGTCCTTCAGATGGGACGTTAAGCCTTTGGTCCTGTGTGTTGTGTAACGCACGTAAAATAACCCAGTTACACTTATCGCTAAGAGAAGGGGTTTGCCCCGGTGTTTCTGCAGTGGCTACTGAATGTGCCATAGCCTCACAAGGGTCATAAATGGGTCTTATAATTCAAAAACTTAAAAAACCTGTCTGGAAATAAATGATGAGACACCAGTAGATAAAGCACTATATAAAAACTAGTTATTATTATTAGTATTAATATTATTATATGGGGTGCATTTGATTAGCTTCTCATATCAATTTGTTTGCTCACTTTTTCAAGCGTCCAAACAGTCACTGACTTTTCTTCTATGGGAATCGCCATAAAAAGCTGCGACTGTGAAGAGACGAGCATGCTTTGACTTCGTAAAAGAAAATAGGGAAGCTCACAACAAAATTCTACATCACACTGATACATGTGATATAAAATATTGAATTATTATAAAGAAAAAGCCTGTACTTTTAAGGATATTTATTGCTGTTTTAGCAGAATTTATCCCAATTTTGTGTGTAAAATCGCAGTTTTCAGCGAACCAAGTCTTAACTCACCGAAAATACAAACTGCGCCACCGTTTGACCTTGTTAAAAGTGTCGTGAGGGAAGGCTCTGGTCTAACTAGTTATCTAAAAAGTGTTCTGATTGGACCTTATTAGGATCAAAGAAGACGATCGCCAATTATAATCCTGCTTACATACCTCGTTTATCAACAGCTGGATTTTGGAACGACCAAAATTGTGGAGCTCCACAACCATTTGTGTGCAAGAAACCTAAGGATTCAGTTGGTCCAGTCACCCACGCCCCCACCACACCCAAAGAAGGAGGTTGTATGGATTCCTCGTGGCTGAAAGTGCACAGCAAGTGTTACAAAGTGTTTGATGGTACATCGAACAATGCCAAGACATTTGACGACGCCCGTAATGCGTGTCAACAGTTCAGCAATGGTGACATTGCTACGATTTTGAACTCTGAAACTCAAGGTTGGTTATCGTTTCTCTTCAAATCCCCTTAAACAGCAAACATTGCCATAGTGCATGAACTCATGTGAACTCAAATTTTTCCATAAACTGAGGATTTGGTCCGAACATCCATTTCCATCCACTTGGAAAGAAGCTTTTCCTGTAACATGTTATTGCCGTCTCTAATTATCAACCAATAAAAGTGGATGTTCAGACCAATTTCTAAGTTTTATGGAAAATTTGAGTTCACATATGAGTTCACTTTGGTAATATTTGCTGTTCTTATTGGTTTCCAAAAAAGTGTCGGCATAAGAAGTATCTTGCATTAAAGAAAATGGACAGGGTTGGTACGGTAAGTTCTTACAAAGCGCCTTTTTAAATGATATATCAGTGCGCTATATCTAGTGCCCTGGTCATTGGGCCAATAACATTCCTGTATTCTTTCTCAGCTCCCTGGGGAGTATACAGCCACAGGCTGCCGTGGCGCTCTAAAGGCTTTTTTCACTAGACCAGTCTGGTGCACTAGACCACTCTGCCATGACAAAGAACAAATCATTGAAGAGAGAAATATTTATTAGTTTGAATGTTAAACAAAAAACTCCAATCCTCCAGAGAATTAATTTACTTTTAAAAAAAAAACCAATGGTGTAACTTTCTTTTTAACTGAATACTTAAAACAATGATCTACTTGAACATCAGCTAGTGAAATAACAGAGGGGTTTGGTTTGGTTTGGTTTTGTTTTTATTCTGTCTCGGTTTTTGTGCTACTAAAATCTTCCAAATTCTAAAATACTTTGAAACTGTCATCTCATGTTTAATTTCCTCTGTCCCGAATGGAAAAGTCACTTAATTAATTTTGGCGAGTCGCGGCCGAGCGGTTAAGAGCACAGGACTCAAGCTCTGGTGTTTCTGATCAGCAGAGTGTGGGTTCGAGTCCTGGTCATCCTTGAGCAAGATGCTTTACCACAATTGCTATGTCCTTCGGATGGGACATTAAGCCGTAGGTCCCGTGTACTAGGATTGGTAGTGCACGTAAAAGAACCCAGAACACTTATCGTGGAAGAGTTGGGGGTTAACCGGTGTTTTTGGTTCACATAGCAAGCACCATTGTTAACAGATTTCCTCATTAGGCTTGCGAGCTACAAGTTCACTTATGAGGCATCCTTTTGGTTTAATTACCAGAAATATATAATAATAATAATTTAAACAAATTGAATTAAAGGCGCTGTACACGTTTGGTATTTACTCAAAAACATAAAAACTTACTTGGTAACGAGCAACGGAGAGCTATTGATAATATAAAAGGTTGTGAGAAACGACTCCTTGTGAAGTTACGTAGTTGTTGAGAAAAAAGGTAATATCTCACTGAAATATTTGAATCTGAAAAAGATTTTTGACCAGAAGTCTTTTTCAGGCATCTGAAAGCACACAAATTTGTGCAACAAGGGTGTTTTTTCTTTCATTATTTTCTTGCAACTTCGTTGACCAATTGAGCCCAAATTTTCACAGGTTTGTTATGATGCATATGTTGAGATACATCAAGTGAGAATACTGGTCTTTGACAATTACCAAACGTGTTCAGTTCCTTTAAATGGAATTGCGACTGAGTTTAGTTGATATTTGTCTGTAATTTGCAAACTTAACAGCCGTGCTGACAGCAGATCTGATCTTCCCTCAAACTGATGTATGGATCGGACTTACAGACCGTGGTCAAGGTATTCTGTTCTACTGGGCTGATGGAACACCACTTGATTACACCAATTGGATGGCTTTTAACCCAAGCCTGAATGATGCTGTAAGTTGTATCAGAGTACATAGGATTGCTCTATTCCAACTGGGGTAGACTTTTACTCCCAATGGGCTCCCTCTACCCCAAACAAGGATCAAAATAATGGTTCCCAATTGGGACACAGGGCAATTCAACATCATCTGAAAAAGTAATGAAGATGTACCGAGTACCAAGTTGCTGGGTTTTTTTGTTTTTTTTAATAATACATGCACATAGTTTTAAAAGATTATTTTTTAAGTTGTGTGCATTTGACAACCGGACATATTTGAAAAAGTCTGGGGCCCCATTGGCTACCATTGTAGAAAGGACGTCTTCAAACTTGTCAACTAACAAATTGAGTATAGACCCATTGCATAATGACGTCACACTCTCAAAAAGGAGGCAGATCATTGGACGATAGCTGTTCTCTGTGCGTAAAAACGTGCGCATGACCTCAGCGAACCTGTAGCATTTCGCATTACGCAAGGGAGATCTATTGATTTCTATAGCCCCCTTACACAACGCGGAACGCACCTCCGAACAATGCGCGTCATTTTGGGTGTCAACTCTCTTTTGTGCATGTTTGTATACGATTTTGACACCCAAAATGGCGGACAGGATAGGCGTGTGTGAGTGCGCAGCGCGTTGTGCAAGGGGTCTATACCCATGATTCTTCTTTTGCCTCAGTAGGGTAACTAGAGAGAGGAGGGGAGGGAGGGGATAGGTTGCTTGAGCCCCCCTGCTCAGAACCCATTCTCCCACTTACCCCCTACCCCAATCATGAGATCGCAGAAAACAATTATGAATACCGGGGTATAGATTATTAGTAGTATATAAAGTCTTTTTCCACTTTACGGTTAAGTATAAAAGTAGAAATCCCCCCACTGATTTATTTCTTCGCCCGCCTGCAACCTGATAGTAGCCCTTGGGGTTTTGATGCCCAATTCCTGTTTGATCAACCCTGGCTAAAGAACCATTCGGAGCCACTATCTCAAACTAATCACTTACGTCCCATCAATAAATAGGGAGACAGCCATTCATGGGGCTAGATAACTCACTTGTATAGAGTGCCGACACATTCATCAAGAGGTCACAGGTTCGTTTTATTCAATTACTTTTTTGTTCATCCCCAAAATTGCATTAGTAACTTGCTCATAGCAGTTTTCCTAACATTTGTTTGTATCTCCTTATGTTCTACCAGAGTGGTGAGGAGTGTGTAAAGATGTCTCGCAATCCAGTCCATCCGGGTAAATGGGATGATGTGTTCTGCAAGGAGAAGTACGGCTATGTATGCATGATGGATGTTGGTACGTATCTAAAAACAGTTGCTTTATATCATCCATGTGTAAGTTCTTGTCTAAAGGGATTGTATACGTTTGGTAATTGGAACCCACTGTTTGTTGTAATCCTATCTAGGTGTAGATATATACCATAAAACTAACCTGTGAAAATTTCATTTCAAAAGGTGGTAGCGTTTATGAGATATTGCCGAAAATCTGGAGTGGTTATATCCATGTAGGAAGAATAATCTGCAATTGGAATACAGATTCAATTTTTTTTTTTTATAAAACTGATATCTTTTTCCATACCCACATTACTTCAAAGTGAAATGTTTCTCAGAATTCTTTATACTATCAGAAGCTGCTGTACTTCTTACCAAGTAAGTTTTTTTGCCATTAATTGTACGGTATGAGTAATTATCAAACGTATACAGACCCTTTAATTAAAAAGCATGGTTCAGGATTGGTAGCAAATGAAGAAGAACAAAAATAATAATAATTTTGCCAGCTTATTTTTTAATAATCAATTGCATTTTTTTGGAGAAGTGTAAACAAAATTACTCTGTCCAGTCTTTCAGTTTGCCAAGTCAAATTAAGGACATGATAAGCACAGACAAAATCACTCTTAATCCCTCAATAATGGATCACAGCGCCCCATATCATGGCACTGCTTACCACATAATTCCGCTTTCGAAGCCCTGAGTGCATGATTCTATGGGCCAAGCAGAGCCATGAAATTGGGCCGTGGTTTGATGGCCTTAAGTGTCTTAAGATATTTGTATTGTTTTATTTCTGGAATTTAAAGGATGATCTGAGAGATCTCCAAAAGAAGAATAAGAACACCGAACTCAAGCTCTGGTGTTTCTGATCAGCAGAGTGTGGGTTCGAATCCCAGTCGTGACACTTGTGTCCTTAAGCAAGACACTTAACCACATGCTTCGTCCTTTGGATGGGACGTTAAGCCGTAGGTCCCGTGTGTTGTGTAATGCACGTAAAAGAACCCAGTGCACTTATCATAAAGAGAAGGGGTTTGCCCCGGTGTTCGTGGTTGGATTGGCTGCATACATGTATTGCGCCACAGCACCTTGTAAACCATTACATTGTGCTATAAATGAACAGGCCTCATACTTCAAAACGTAGCTCCACATACCTCGCAAGAAATAATACCTTAAAGCGCTTAGAGGCTGGCTTGCAGTAGAGGCTATACAAATACGTTATATTATTATTATTATTATTATCATTTTATCTTCTCAGATCATTGAATGTAGGTATTTCTTGATTTGTGTAACCTTTAAGAGACCATTAATTTCTGTATAATCATCACCATACGCCAAGACGTGGCTAATAATGTTGAGTTTTTTCACACATTTTTTTTCTTGTTAAAGTGTCTGAAAAAAAATATGAAATGGATATTCGGTTTTGTTTTAGGAACATAGATACCATGTTAACATGGAAATTATTGGAAAATGTCAATTCAGGACATGACCTTTACTTTGACCCTTTTGTTTGAGTGGAAGTACAATAGATCAGATCTTGCAGCCATTTGTGGCCGCTATGGACATTTTGGTACAAGCCGTTTCTGGCCTCTATGGTCTCTAAAGGGTGAAGGTGAAATACTTTTAAGGCCTTATTTTTCAAACAACTTTTCAAAGCCACCAAGAAGAAGACTGTAAAACTTCTATCGAAGCACTTTCTTCGGTTCAGAAGCTAAGTTGATGAAATAACTTTTGTATGACCTGAAATTAATTTATGATTCCAACCAAGATACAACATTTGTATTCTTATTACTTCACCAGATCCACAATACGATTCCAACCCATCTCAGATCAGCGACTGTCCAAAAGGCTTCTATAAGTATGGCACAGCTTGTTTCAAGATCGTTACTGATCCTCAAAACTTTGCCATTGCCAAAGCTACATGCCAGGCCGAGGTAGCTGGCACCAACTTGGTCTCGATTAACAATAATTTTGAGATGGCGTTTGTGGAGGCCATGATGTATTACCAGGATGTGAGTGAGATCTGGATTGGTATGGAGCTTCAGAAGGTGAGTTTCTACATACCTCGGGGCTAAAAATTGGATTGATACTCTCTCCATGGCCCAATTTCATAGAGCTGCTTAAAGGCACTGAACACGTTTGGTAATTGTCAAAGACCAGTGTTCTCACTTGGTGTATCCCAACATATGTATAAAATAACAAGCCTGTCAAAATTTGGGCTCAATTGGTCATCGAAGTTGCAAGAAATGATGAAAGAAAAAACACCCTTGTTGTACAAATTTGTGTGCTTTCAGATAGGAATAAAAGGCTTCTTGCAAGAAGTCTTTTATTATTTTAGTGAGAAATTACCCTTTCTCAAAAACTACGTTACTTCAGAGGGAGTCGTTTCTCACAATGTTTTATACTATCAACAGCTCTCTGTTGCTCGTTACCAAGTCAGTTTTTATGCTAATATATATTTTGAGTAATTACCAAACGTGTACGAGCCTTTAAGCAGAAAATATTTTTTTACAAAGATTTCTGCTATTGAAGTAGAGACATGGCAAAAAGTGTTTACATATACGCTTTTTGCCAGGCAAGCTTCTGCGGGTGCTGATTTACACAATCCATACAAACCATTACTGAATGTTAAATCTATATTAGTAAGTGCGCATGCTTCGTACACATTTTGACCCTTTCCGAAACAGAGCCTGAAGATGTGAAAGGAATTGAAAATTTACAAAACAAAAAAGATTTACAGATTTTTCTACATAATTACACTTTACAACAAAGAGGGCATCTATAAATGGGATGAAAGGAGAAGTGACTCGGTCTTTACTGGCTGTTAAAACCTTGCAGGGTCGTGGCCATGCAATAGAGGACATCAGCCGTTTAAGACCTCGTCACCACTCTTTTATTCCCTTATTGAAGTTTCATGACTGTGTCTATATTAACTGGATAACTTCAGTTATTTTCCTTTTATTAATTTTGTTTTGGGGGTACGTCATGTGTGATAATGTTAGGAAGAGGTGTTATTATTGTTGAAGCTCTAGCCGTTGTCAAGAGAGTTCTAGAGCGGAGCAGTTATTCAATTTACAAAAATGTAATCTTGTTACCTCTTTTTGAAACTTGTTCTCTA
The DNA here is from genome assembly GCA_021014325.1 of Plazaster borealis. Classification (NCBI taxonomy): domain Eukaryota; kingdom Metazoa; phylum Echinodermata; class Asteroidea; order Forcipulatida; family Labidiasteridae; genus Plazaster; species Plazaster borealis. Next base: position 8,530 of record JAJGQC010000076.1, on the reverse strand, counting down.
CCCCTGAAGGACACAGGGACTTATGGCTGGGTAAATGGATGGCCTGTTCTATTCTCAGCATGGGGTGAGAATGAGCCCTCTGGAGGGACTGGAGAAGGCTGTGTCATGTCAACTACTGATGGAAGATGGGACGATACACTATGTACATCCCTCAAACCGTTCATCTGCAAGTATGATGAAGGTAAAGTGTCAACGACTGCAGGTCTGGACCTCCACAGAGGGTACAGAGACCCCTTGGTCTCAGTACGGCTTCAAAATTTTCCCACAGATGTTCAGATTTTGCATTGGAACTGCCCTGATAATGTGTATGCCTCTTCAAAGACCAAACTCCAAACCTGCTGACTTTAACTTTAAAGGGGCTGTGTCGTCATGATAATAGCAGGACTGTGGCTGTACATGTACATGGAACTCCAACCCAGTTACTGCACACGCGCGAGCACTGGCCGTCACATCACAATCGATGACATCATTCATGTCATTATTTTATTGTGGTGTGACGCCCAGCACACTTGTACAGTAACTGTGTTAGAGCTCATAATTTCATGTAGGGCCTACAGCCACAGGCCTGCTATGATCATGACGACAGTCCCCCTTTAATCAATGTAACAAATGATTCCATCTTCGTATGAGCATTGTTTACTTGTCTTTAGAACACCTTGTCAACCCCTCATTAATGGTTATACTGTTATGAATTTCTCCCAACCTTTTCTTCAAGACTTCAAGCAGTCATTTTACATCATTGTATAGCTCCCACTATTTCTCCTCTTCCCATGATTCCACAGCCAATTTCTTTTTGTCATCAGGGCTCGATTTCACAAAGAGTTAAGATTGATCTTAAGTGCAAATTAATCTTAAATGCTAAGCAAAGTGTGATGTCACAATACAAATCACTATTGCAATACTGACAACTCATTTTAAACGTAGGGTCATCGTTTGGTTCTTGTCAACGTAACGCTTATTCATAGGCAGAATTATAAAGAAAGATACAATAAAAGTCACCTGTGAAGGTTTCAGTTGAATACATTGTCTACTTGCTGAGAAGACAGAAAAAATCTGTCACGGTATTTTCACACTTATGTCAAATCCATCCACGTGTAGGTGACAAGCGGGTACCAACCGCATCTCTCTCCGCAGCATTCGTGAACGGACACCAACCCTCAGGAATCTGAGAAACGATTTATGCATGAATCGTTTCTCAGATTCGCATGATTTTATTGATTTCTAATCAACAGGGGCATTTCAGACGAAATCATTTCGCAGGGTGCTTACTAACATTTCCATCTTTATAACAAGTAAGCTTTCAAGTAAGCTTTCAGATAGAAATTCCCCTTTTTTTTCAGGGGGTCAACAGGGGGCATTTCAGACGAAATAATTTTGCAGGATGCTTACTACCATTACCATCTTTATAACAAGTAATCTTTCAGATAGAAATTCCCCATTTTCTTTTAGGGGGGGGGGGTCATTACCAAACGATGATCCTACCTTTAAGAATCTTAGTGCTTTGTGAAATCGACCCGAGGCCCACTTATTTGTTGACGCCTAAACGTTAATATTGGATTGACTGACATTTTTCCAAATGTGGACACCTGTAAATCTGATAATTTCTGTCTCTTCTCCTGCAGCTAAACCCCCAACTACCGTAGCACCACCCCAAGGCACATGCCCATCAGGCTGGAAGCCTTTCGGTCAATTTTGCTACCTGTTTAACCCAGATAGCCCCATAGGGTCATTCAACGATGCCAAGTTCGACTGTGAGGAGAATTTTGGAGCACAACTGGTCAGCATCCACTCAACCCAAGAGAATTATTTCATCACGAACAATGTGGTGCTGCCGTCGTTCATTGGCAGTGTATGGATTGGTCTACAGAAGGGAAATAATGGTACGTGCTTTGCTTATCAGGTTTATGGCACATTTTGATGTGTGTACATCTCTCTGTCTATTAAAAGCATGGTATACTTTTAGTAATTGTCAAAGACCAGTATCCTCAATTGGTGAATACCAACATATACATAAAATAACAAACTTGTGTAAATTTGGGCTCAATTGGTCATTGAAGTTGCGAGAAAATAATGAAAGAAAAAACACCCTTGTTGCATAGAATTGTGTGCTCTCAGATGCCTGATTCAAATTTTGAGGTGAAAAATTACCTCTCTCTAAACTACATTACTTCAAAGGGGGTCATTTCTACTAATGTTTTATAATATCAACAGCTCTCCAGTGCTCTTTACCAAATAAGTTTTCATGGTCAATAACTTGTGGAGTAATTACCAAAAGTATACCCTGCTTTAGTCTCATTCATGAGATCTGTAAGATTAACTGGTTTCAACTCTGACTGAGATGTTACAATATTTGACTTTATTTTCGGAATTTGTCATATCATTTTTTTTATGGAGAATGTCCATTACATTGTTTTGGTTACAAAGTGCATCTGTACACATCAGTGTAAGGGTAAAATTAAAGTGGTATTCTTTGCGAATCCTGATGCAACTATTACATAAATTAATGGTAGTCTAGTTTGATTTACACATTCATTGGTTATTTGAATTCAAGGGTTACAATGGACCGATGGAACGCCAGTGGACTATGTTTTCTGGAAGGAGGGTGAGCCTAACAACAATGAAGAGCTGTGTGTGGAGATGTATGCTCAACATTATGGTGAATGGAATGATGAACAGTGCACAGACCAGGCTGACTACATCTGCAAAATGCCACAAAGTAAGCCAGACATGCTGTGATTCACTTGTCAAATCCATGCTTCTTTTTATTTCTGTCAACTGCTGGTCTTTTTATTTGGTTTCTCCCTTATCACTGCCTGAGCCCTCAATGCAACAAACACAAATTTAGCATTGCGTATGTTCAGTTTGATTGACAGGTACCTTTTTTTTGTTTCTGTTTTGTCCTGTACTTGATACATTTTTTGTAATTATTTGGCACAGTGACTTCAACAGTGATGCCAGTAAAAACCAAGGAGCCAGAAGCTACTAAGTCTGCTCAAACAGGTGAGAAATACAAAAACACTCAATTAGTTTCAATCATTTCAGTTAAATATTGCTCATTTCAAATTTTAAGTTCACCACCGCTGACTGCAGCCATTAGTTAGACGGGTGAACAACAGTCAGTAGTTGGATGGGTGACCTGCAGTCAATAGTTGGGTGGGTGACCTGCAGTCAGTAGTTGGGTGGGTGACCTGCAGTCAGTAGTAGGATTGGTGACCTGCAGTCAGTAGTTTGATGGACGACCTGCAGTCAGTAGTTGGGTGGGTGACCTGCAGTCAGTAGTTTAATGGACGACCTGCAGTCAGTAGTTTGATGGATGACCTGCAGTCAGTAGTTTGATGGATGACCTGCAGTCAGTAGTTTGATGGATGACCTGCAGTCAGTAGTTTGATGGGTGACCTGCAGTCAGTAGTTGGATGGGTGACCTGCAGTCAGTAGTTTGATGGATGACCTGCAGTCAGTAGTTGGATGGGTGACCTGCAGTCAGTAGTTGGATGGATGACCTACAGTCAGTAGTAGGATGGGTGACCTGCAGTCAGTAGTTTAATGGACGACCTGCAGTCAGTAGTTTGATGTTGACCTGCAGTCAGTAGTTGGATGTTGACCTGCAGTCAGTAGTTGGATGGACAACCTGCAGTCAGTAGTTGGATGGGTGACCTGCAGTCAGTAGTTGGATGTTGACCTGCAGTCAGTAGTTGGATGTTGACCTGCAGTCAGTAGTTGGATGGATGACCTGCAGTCAGTAGTTGGATGGATGACCTGCAGTCAGTAGTTGGATGGATGACCTGCAGTCAGTAGTTGGATGGATGACCTGCAGTCAGTACTTGCAGTCAGTAGTTGTATGGTTGAACTCCATGGAGTAGTACAACTACTGCTCTCAGTATTTGTATGGGTGACTTGCATACAATTCAGCTATATTTTTTTCTTAAAGAATAAAAAATTTAAATAGTAAGCCGCGAAACACGGATATTTTGGCTGTGGACAGTATAGGTCACATCGTGGGATCAGCAACCAAATGGTGAGTGAACTAACCTTAAACTCTAATCACTAATAACTGTCAATGTTTGTATCGTCCACTAGGAACAAGTGCTGGGGCTATCGTGGGTATCGTCCTAGGTGTTTTACTGCTTGTTCTCCTTGTTGGAGTCGTGGGCTTCTTTTTCTGGAAACGTAACAGCTTTGACGCCAAAGCAGCGGCCGATGCAGTGGCACCGACAACACCAGTAGGTTTTGATAATGCCCTGTACGTAACATCAACTGATAAAGCCGCAATAGTAACTAATGCCTAGATATGTATGCAACGCCCCTCTCAGAGTCTTGTGGTAAGTGGGGTATAGCACTGCTTTTACCTGCTTTGCAGATTGGCAGTTGTTCCATACTTCATTCACATATGAATCAAGGAAATGACTTGTATTTATTGATCTCCACTTGTTGTCGCATTTTTGCTTTTTCCAATGCAAAGATTTGTATGTGTTGATTCACTTAACTGCATCAACTTCAGTTGTGAAACTCTCTTGGGCCATTTGGCTGATGAGACATATCCAACTCAGTGAATGTTCTATTTACACATTTTCCCATCAATCTTTCTTTTTTTCCATTCTATATTCTCTTTAACAATCATATGTGCATGGAGTATGGAGTCTACCTTAAGTTACATTTACTTTTAGGATATCATTTTTATACCATTACTGTGTGGCCTAAACCTAAATTCATTTACATAATTCCAATTTCTTTTTAGCACGAAGCTCAACCACTCTGATCTGTTTGGATATGTTTTCTTGTATTAATGTTATATTTTACAATGGATGAAAACCATGATTAATAGTGATACCTTCCTATAAAGAATGAGTAATTCCGAAGTATTCAAACAGAACATTAACTGTGGGCCAAATGTACTAGAAAAAAACCCAAATAATTTGAATAATTGCAGTTAATTTGTCGACCCAAGCAGAGTCTTTCTCAAATTTAATGAATGCTGTGAGGCTTGCTTCATCACTGGTCCAGATGGAAAAGATGTCATTGATCTCTTGACTGCTTCTGTTAACACCAGTGTTGTCATTAATTAGCCTTCCAGAAAGACTCTGCAAGGGTCAAAACGTCAGGCTTTTAACAATTTTGTGCATATAGGTCCTTTTGGTTGGTAAGCAGTTTGCAACAGCTAATACTATTTTCTCATTTTAAAATTTGAAATACATAATTTGATTGCATAATTTGATTTTGTGACATGTCCGTGTCTTAAGTATTTGTATATGGTCCCAGGGCTGGAGAAGACTTTGTTTTATATGGAACGACACCAGTTAACTGTTTTATGTAACTGTGAATGTTTTACATAATTTGTTAATCTTCTAAAGGATCTGTTTTCCTGTTCTTAAAACAAAGTTGGAATTTAACGGATTTGAACAAAATGAGCCATGTCTGTATGTAGGGCAAATATTAGAATACATGAAGGTATCATCTTAAGGAATTAAGATTAAGAATGAATAGGAGTCAGAGTTTTCAGTAAATGTTACTGTGCCATCAAGATGTGAAACTTTATTGTTTATAATTAAGTGTGGATAAAATAATAATACATAAATCTATTTTTACAATTTAAAACGTAAATTTCATATCACAATCAATTTAATGTTGCAATTAAAAAACGCTAGGTCAAATAAATTTGGATGACAATCAGTCTTTGTGGATTTTTGTTTGAATACACTAACCCCTAACCCTTGCCTTAAAAAAACCCACCACTTACCCAAACGCTAAATAGACACCCCAGCCGCTGCCGAAACCCCTCACCCTCACTGTGCTTTAAAGGGGGACTGTCGTCATGATCCTAGCAGGTCTGTAGCTGTACATGAAATTATGAACACTCCCCCAGTTACTGAACATGGTGCACTAGCCATACAAGATCTATGTCCAGCACACGCGTGCAGTATTACTGGGTTAGAGTTCATAATCCCATGCACAGCCACAGGCCCGTTAGGATTATGACGACAGTCCCTCTTTAACCCTTTCCTTATGTACCATAGGCGACTTTAATCGACTGCACTCATACCCCTCCTCCTTACCATTGGCGACTCGCGTGCAGTATTACTGGGTTAGAGTTCACAATCCCATGTACAACCACAGGCCCGTTAGGATCATGACGACAGTCCCTCTTTAACCCTTTCCTTACCATAGGCGACTTTAGTTGACCAAGTTTACACACAAAAAAGCACTCAAGCCCGAGCACAAAAGCCATTTGTAATAAAGCTGTGGTTTTGTCCATGTGCATCTTCCACACCAAAGTTTACCATCATTGAAAAGAGAAAGATCGGATCTTTCCAATGATGGTAAAATAAAATAAGGTTGCTTTTATGCAATCTCTTCAAATTGGAATTGAAAGATCTGAAATGCCTAACACCTACTGAGCCACGCGCCATATGGTTGTGTACAAAAAAGTGTTTGAGATTATGTCCAAACAATTCGGTAACGAAAGGGTTAACTCATTTCCGAACCCATATCTGCCTGACTGATAGGAGAACATAAACACAGTACCTTCCCAAACCCTTGAACAAACCGAAGTCCTAATCCTAGCTTAAACCCTTATGCTAACAATAACCCTTACTTTTAACCCTAACCCTTACCATCAACATAAAACCCTGACCCTTACCTACCACTAATTATAACCCTAACCCCAGCCCAGCCCTCAACATCAACCTGAACTTAACCCAACCCAAACCCAGCCCGAACCCAACCCCAGCCCGAACCCAAACCCAGCCACAACCCCAACCCAGCCACAACCCCAACCCAGCCACAACCAAAACCAACCCAGACCCTTATTGTTTTGCCTAATAAAAAACTCCTAAGATATGAAGGGACACAGTACTGTTCTGACTGAAGAATTCCTAATGAATTCCTTAGTTTGCAATCCGAGTAGAAAAATACTTTTTGCCGTACCAAAAACATTTTTAAAATTTGTGACCATTATACAGTTTTGTCTAATTTTTACTGCAAAAAATTGTTAATTCAGAGATTTACGTTTGGCAAAAGCAACACAAAGTGACAATTTAAGGTCAAATACAGCATCAGCTGGGTTTGTGCACCTATTTTCTATGATTCAAAATAGAAATGTCTGGAAAAGTCAAACAAAAGAGATTGGGTTTGGGTGTTTGTTTTCTTTTCTGTTCAGAAATGATTTAGCAACATGGGGAATTGTCATTTCAGATGACCTGGTTGAATGAGGGAAGTAGGTCAAATCTTGCAGCCATTTTCGCCCTCTATTGGCATTCGGATAAAAGCCATTTTTGGCAGCTATGGTCTGTAAGGGAGTTCCTAATGAAAACAAGCAGTTTAAAACATTGCGTCCTTTTAGTCAAACTTCAAGATGGAGTTTTTTTTACACATTCCTGAATTTAAACCTTTAAATTTCACTCCCCTTTAAAGCAAACGATCTTGAAAAAAAGGAAAAACAATCTTAAGATTAACCCTTACCTTACCACAGGCAACTTTAGTTGATGAAGATCCCACACACAAAAAAGCACAAGCCTGAGCACAATGGCCGTTTATGATAAAGCTATTTGTTTTCACCATGTTCACCATAACAAAGTTTAAGAGAAAGATCATATCTTTCCAATGGTAGTACAGGCCTGGAATTTCGTTTTTGAGAGGGCAAGCTTAGTTTCATTTTGCAAAGGGCACTTCCAATGAAAAATCTTGAAGTCTACGGTAAACTTTTGAAGGGGCACCAAAAAAGGCTGTGGCCGTTATTCCAGGCCTGGCGGTATTAAAAACAAATGATTGCTATTATGCAATCCTATCAAATTGGAGTGGAAAGATCTGATCTACCAAAACGCTTACAGAGCTAAGTTTTTGAGTTTACAGGTCACACCTTATCGATAAAAAGAAACAAAAATATAGACAGATCTCAATGATTTTTGGATTATATGATGGGAATTTAATAAGTAAGACATTTGTATACTTATTTTCCCCTGAAATGAAGTCTTCAGGGTTAATAATGGAGTTTGTAAAACTTGCCTCTGAACATGTGTGCTTCATGCTTGAGTGGTCAAATAATTTGGTCACAAGCGGTTGTTTATATCACACCAATTTGGTAGCAGGTTAACGATGTTGTCTTAACGATGTTGCACTGAAAAGGTTGCACAAATATTTGTCAATTATTCTGTATTACACAATCCATTGCTACACCACAAATTCAAAGTGGACTTACAAACGATCTCCCTCTGAACGAAACTTGTTTGTTATTGATAGAAAACAGCTCTTGGTGTCATTGCACATCTCGCCCAGTTCAGCTCCCTTGCTCCCTTGGACCCCAGCACGACGACGTTACTTCTTGCCTCCTTTCTTCTTCTTCCCTTTGGAGGAGTCGGGCGTGGTCACGCTCTGACCTGATGCTGCAGCCAACTGTTGCTTGAGGGCCAGCAGTTTCTTGACCTCAGCGTCAATTGCTGATTTCTCTGCCTTGGCTGACTTCAGCTTGCGTACGGTATCCCCCTGGAATATCAAACAGAGAATACCGAGGTGCTGAATGATGATGGTAAAAGACATT